>CAODLS012092195.1:0-13010 GCA_948243855.1 Flueggea neowawraea
ATATAAAAAATAAAATTTATATTTTGATAAATGATATAAAAGTTTTCAAATATAAAAATAGAAGATAAAACAAACTAAATTTGACAAATGCCATTTTCGCGAGAAATTGCGATATTTTAGCGAGAATTTGATATTTTAGAAGAAGAAAATTTAAGGAAGAAAAAAATATGATCTTTTATATGTCTCCGGTAGTCTCCAAATCATACTTTTTTATATAAAATTTGATTTAATAAATTTTTGATATAATATTTTTTAAATTAAATGCCTCCAAATTACAATTTTTAATATAATTTTTACAATTTTTTTGATAGTATCCAAAATGTATCCAAATCTCAATTTTTTATATTATCAAATGTCACCAAATTTCAATTTTTATAATCTTCAAATGTCTCCCAATGCCTCCAAATGTATCCAAATATCTCTCAATGTCTGCGAACGTATCCAAATATCTCTAAATGAGTATTTAATGATAATTAATTTGTTTTACAAAATCAAGCATAACTAACAAAATCAATGAAAATAAAATAAAATTCACCTAACAATAACATTAAAAAATTTATTCACAATAGACAACATTAAAATGGATTTTTTTTAAACCAAGGGCCCTTCATGTAATTTCATAAAAATTGGACAACAAGTAGCAACTAGGGTTTGGAAAACTCTAGCCGACGACGCCTCCTCCTCCGATTCAAACACCACCACTCCCCGTTGTCACCTGCAGATCGATGAAGACAGAGAAAGGAAAAACCTAGGCAACGAAGAGAAGAACGAGGCAAGAGAAGAGGAGAACCAGAGAAGAGAGGACCGAGCGATGGAAAACGATGAACGAAGACATAGATGATATGAGAGGAGACGAGACGAATCAGAGATGAGCCAAGCAAGGACCAGAGAAGAGAGGACATAAAAGAGATGATCGAGCGAGGGACGTAGACGACGATGAGAAGAGAGGAGAGAGACAAACCAGAGAAGAAAGGAGAGAAAAGAGAGGACCGAGCGAGGGACGAAGACGGCGGCGAAAGCCAAAGTCGAACCGGAAGAGAGGAGAGGAGAGATGGAAGGAGATGGGAAGCCCGGGCGTCGGCAGAAAAGAGGTAGAGGGTGGCTAGGGTTTGGGGAGAGTGAGAGGGAGGAGAGAACCAAAGGAGAAGAGACAGTGGGGAGAGAGAGTTCAAAGTGTTTGGTCGAGGAGAGAGAAAATTGAGCAAAAAATGAGGGTGAGAACACGAGATTTTGGCATTATATACCTAACAAATCTGGCACGTTTCAAAACAAAAATTGAAAAATTAGCATATTACAAATTAGAACTCAACATTCACATAATTATGAAACTATTAAAGTTATTTGTCAAACTCTTAATTTTAATTATGATATATGGCATAATTAACTCTAAGTTTTTTCCAAATATATAGTTTCAATTTATAATTTATATTTAAAAATGATTTTTTGACATTTAGTTTATTTTTGAATTTTTATACCTTTTTTATTTGTTTCATTTAGTTTATATATAGTGTTTTATTTGCTCTCATTGGGATTCGAGTTTACAACTACTTAAAAATTATAATCGAACTTCTACAATTATTTTCATTTTATGATATCTGTGCGAAAGCTAATTTTTGGGGCCAGGACATAATTTGAGGAGATTAGTTGAGAGGACGCAATCATAGTATGACAAAATGGTTTGACTTTCGAGTCTATTTTTAATTTTCTTATGCCTTTCATCGTTCTTTCTTATACCGTGACATTACAAAATACTTTCTTTTTTATATATACTAGTAATTGTTCAGTATAATCAGATTATATGGTCAGGCGAATATGATTTAAATTTGAATACAACTGAAGATTTAAACTTAATTAATTTGGACTTGTAAGAGATTATGTTTCTAAATACATCAGGAGTTTGTTTCCGCCATTCTTTTTTTTTTTTGTTTAATACCAAAGTAATTAACAACCTCCGTATGGCATTGACAAATTATCAGCTAATGAATTATTGCTCTAAAAAGATGATTAGCAGCAATAATAAGATTCCAAGAATGTCTGATATCCCAACCTCTCACATCAGGTTTATCTTTTGACTATTCATTCTGTATACATGTCTTCAATTATTATAGTTTGGCAGCTAAATTTCAGCTTAATTTTGACGTTCTTCTGTGCTGGCTACGAAATCTACTTATAATGTGAAACTGCCCCTACAATTTCCCAATTGTCTCGTTTGTTTCTTCAATCAAACCACCCAAGTAGAACCAACTAAAATACACATTTACTTTTCAGATAATATCTTAGAAGCTGGTAGATATTTGAACATATGTAGTACAACAGCAAAGTGATCATAACCAGCACTGTTTAGTTGCTACAATTCAACATAAATTTTTTTTTACAAAAATAATCATTTTTGCTGGACCATTGCCTATGTTTTTTCTTTTACATTGTTTGTGGTTATATATTATGCATCGTGTGTAAATGAAAAACCCTTGGTAGCTAGCAACACAAGGAAATGCCAAAGAACGAAGCTGACTATTCCAAATACTGATCAAGACATCATTTTCACAATCATTTTGTGTTAACAATATTGTTAGTGACAATAATAGAAACATAATAAATAATGTCAGGGGGGTATTTAGTATGGAGTTCAAACCACTATAGTGGACGCCATGGAGACAGTTTATTCCTTATACAAAAGGGAAATGGAGAGGAATATTTATTTTGTTGATGTTGACATTTAAGGTATAGTTTCTTCTATATTCTATTAATGTGGAGCTTGACATTTGACAACCAAAAAGGGCATTTTTCTGGCAATGTTAGAAACAGTCAAAACAAAGAGACATATTACTATTATTATTAGAAAACATTAGCCTTATGACAAAGTATAAAAATCTATACCAATTGTGGTCCATCAGAGGCACCTCTCAGAAAATGAGAGTGCGACAGAGTCACGAGATTATTAATATAAAGGCCACTTTCCCAAACACATTGAAAAGGAAATTGATCAAGTGCAAAATAATTCAAATATTCGAAGTACTAATAAATTTATATACTTTTATTAATTTTACTTTTATTTTAACTTGGATGTTTTAGTGTCGGAGAAAACTCTTAATTACTCCTTCTGGTTGGGTAAAATTTGTAGCCATGCACGAGCAGGGTTGACAGAACCAGCTGGTTCAATAAGTTTCAAGTGGGCATTATTTATGAAACCCACCCCCCCCCCCCCTCCCCCCCCCAACCCAACGAGAACTGATTGCGGCACATGAGGTGCCTGCAAGGGAGTGGGTCCTGTAACATTAGAGTACAATTCAGTTTCAACCTTGACGGTCAAAAAAATGATCAATGGGTTTGCTGACTACAAGTAATAAGTAAAACAATTGCGTCACATAACAAGTGTCCAGACATGTAATCTCTAATTTTTTGTTTTTATTTGCTAGATATTTATATCCTTGATTTATGACACCAAATTCACCACAGAAATCACTTCTAATTTGATCGTAATCAATTTTTTGTTCCCGGTAAATTGACATCTTTTGTATGTCATCAACAACATAAAAATAGACAAAACTTGCTTAGGGATGGCTGCGATCTGGTCTCTGCAATAGGCTGCCGAGCTAGATGGATGGCCTGGCTGGCCTCTTCTAGGTGCAAGTATACTAGCAAGCTAGATTGATGTTGCTTTCAATTATTTCGTTCTTAAGTCCAAAAACCAAAACAGAAAGTTTCAAAATTACCCATTTTAAGTAATTAAGCATCAATTGACAAATTTTTTTGCCAACATTTAATTGTTTAGACCGAGTTTTGACCGTTTTATAGACTTCTTGTCACTCATTAGCTCATTATGACAACTATGATTATGAAATTATGATCACATATACATATCAAGTATAGCTAGTGCCAGCCGTCTAGTAAAGTGCCTTCTTTTCTTTCTTTCTTTTTTTTTTTTGTTTAGAAAAAAGTTCTCGCAAGATGGCATCTTTTTAACATCTTGATCAGACAAAAAACTGTGCTTGTTTATGTCACTAACAGAGACAATAAAATTCTACTGCCACCAACAAAAACGATGCAGTAGAGGTGGAAATGGTAAACGATGCATATGTATAAAAAAGCAACACATGCTTGTATTCTGATCTCACGAATCGCCATCAAGAAGCTAAATATTCTTCCAACCCCTGTTCTCTTTTTTTATTCCCCATCTCAGACAAACACCATATACGTACGTTATTTGCTCTTTTATTATACTCTCAGTAATTAATTATATCCGTAATACCGTTTAAGTTTTGTTCAAAGATATGAACTTTGTTATAACTCTTAATGTTGTTTAATTAGGTCACCTATTGGAATATCTTTAAGTATCAAATCAGCAACTTAATGCAACGGGATCTTTTTTTAAAAAAATTTTATTGAAAAATCCATGCACGTTGAGCTTGGAAGATTATTCTGTGAAGATATAAAGAATATTTGCAAATTAATGTATTCTTTTTTTGTTTTGAGAAAGTACCCATGTCTCTCCCAATCCCCCTTCCCCAACCCCAAACCCAGCCTCCAAGCCTTTCTCAGTTCCAATGGTCTTCCCGCCTTTGTTACTTTGGTACGCAAACTGAATTCTAAAGGAAAAAGGTTTGGATTCTTGCACTAGCATCAGAGTTGCAAATTTGAGTCCGTTCTAACAAGACTTAATCGCATGACAGTCGATCGCTACCATCTGAGGGTAAACCGAGCGAGCTACCCACAGAAACTTTTTCAAAATGCGCAGATACTATTTCCACTTGAGATTGATTTGTACTCTTGCATGATTGCTGTCTGTTGTACTCACATCTTGAAGTTTTGTTACTATACTTGTTGCGATAGCCTTTAAAGCAGACTACACATCGTATGAAAATAACACTGTAAGATTTTTTATTCGGTTACTAATTTGGCGACTGAGACTTTAATGTAATTTGGGCAATACTTATAAGAAAATGTATTCAAAATTGATAATCTTTTCATATGTTAATTAAAAGCACTTGATGCTAGCTACAAGAGCAAACTTCAGCCCAAGAAAACAAGAAGCGTGATCCATATTGATGCTCAATGTATCGCGGAAATCAAATAAATAATCAAATTGGTATATGTTTGTGTCGATATTTGAAGTTGAACAAATAATTTAACTCCGTCACGTGTTAGACAAAAAGGTAAAAGTTAAAAAATAAAAATAAAAAACTTTACAGATGCATGATTGATGAAGTAAACTACATGTATTTACGAGTAGATGATTAGGTAATAAGCAAAACTAATACTACATATGTCTGTCTTTGCTTGATCTACACATAATACTCCCAGGCCAAGCAAAGTTAATTGAATTAAAGCACATAAAAGGCCAAATTCAAGAAAGAAAGAAAGATGGTCCAAAACTTACATAAACGGTGTTGGGAACGTGAAGAGGAATGGAGTGGTTCCAGGGGAAGATATAAAAATAAGATACTGTGTAAGATTTTTAAAACAGAAGACAAACAGATGGAATATGGAATGTAACCCAAGCATTTGACAACATTACAAGTGAGCCATAGAGAGACATGTTGACCGGATATACCCTTCCCATTACAACCCAATAATAAATTAAGGTTATTGTAAGAAAAGAATGCATTTCCCGGGGAATCTAGAGCGCATCAGGCGCTGACCACAGCTTCGGAAACTAATAGCATAAAGTCCCTAAAATTACTTGTAATAAGGCCGTAAACGCATGGGGGTGAGAGCATAATTTATTAAACAAAAGAGAGGAGAGAGGATGGAGCCTAGACAAGGTCACGTCTATAAGTCACGTGATGGGAAGCCATGTTGACGCCGAGGAATATGGTATGTTTTGTCTGATGTTTTAAATGTATTGGAGGGGTGATTTGGGGTTTTGCAGGCTTGGGTGAGGGGCTCCACAGGTGGGCTCATTCGAGGAATATTTGGAGACGGAGAGGGAATATTGGAGAGCGTAGGAAGATCGCAGATTCGACAAATGCTACCCTTCTCATTCAACCTCACTCACTCCCCTCCTCAGTCCCCCCTTTTCCTTTCCTCACGCGCCTCCCCCTTTTCCCTTGTTCTTCTCCACTCCATTTAATATCCAAAAATACCCAATGCTTCATGTTTTTTAGTCCAGCTGAGGTTTTTTTTTCAATTCAAAATAGTTTATTAAATTATTTACACTTTTAGGGGTAATTTAATAGGCAAAATTTAATTAAAATAAAATTTAATTCTAAGTCTCACAAATTTATTCTATTCAAATATCCAGTTGAATTGGTCGAGAATCAAATAGTAACATATTTTTTTATTAAAATATTGTTAAATACTTTTTTCTTTACTATAATAAAATTTTATATACAAGATCTCATTTTCTAACAAAAAAAGCCGGCATATGTAGATTATGATTACCAACAAGTGGTTGACTCAGTGGTTAACATGTTGATCCTAAAAGAATTAGTTGCGAAAGGTTAAAGATTCAAATATCAGAAAAGATGCTTATAAAAAAAGAAAAAAATTAATACTCTAATTTCCAAAGTAAGTGACCACTGTTTATAAAATATATATATAGATTATGGATGCATAAAAAGATAGATTAAAAAAAAGGCAATTGTTTGGAAAAAGGAAAAACAATATTAATGAATATATATAGAAAAAAAAACATGTTTTGAAAGTAAAAAGTATAGAAAGAAAACTAAGACTATGCTTAGTTAAGAAAATAATTTTTTATTTTCTATTTTAATTCTATTTTCTAAAATAAAATAAAAAATAATGGAAAATTCTAGACTATGTTTAGTTAAAAAAATAATTTTCTGTCTTTTGTTTTATATCTTCTATCTTGTTTCTATTTTTTAAAATAAAATATAAAACAATGAAAAAAAATCACAAACAAATTTTTCATTTTTTCATTTTTATTTTCTAGTTTTGTAGAAAACAATGCAAAAAAATTTTACTAATCAACCCTCTAGTTTTTCATGAACAAATTTTTTATTTTTTTAATTTTCTAGAAAATAATGAAAATTTTTCTTAAATAAACAACCCATAGTTTTTCATGAGCAATTTTTTTATTTTTTTCATTTATGTTTTCTAATTTTTTAGAAAATAATGTAAAATTTTCTTAATTAAATAACCTTGAATTTTTTTAAAATATAAATTAAATTATATGTACTATGTTGAAAATATATTATGTATTGTGCATATTGCACCCCGTATCCTAAATTAATAATGTCGAACTGAGGGGACTTAACGTGCTGAGACTAATCCGGATTCGAAAGTTTAATAAGTACTTTGAAAGATGAAATCTCTACCACCAATGCTGCTACGTTTCTAAGATTCAAACTCGAGACCTCTAGTTAAACTGAAACAACTCCTACTAGTTGATCTAAGTCGTTAACAAACAATACTAATTTGTTAATAGGGACTTCGGAAACTTATTTTTATGGAGGAAAAAACAAAAGAAATCTATACAAAAGTCGCATATATCGTGATGAATATACTATTTACTTGAATCAATTTCAACACCAATGGATAGAGTAAAAAAAAATTGTGATGAATAGAACAAGAAAGAGGACGATTAATGATGCGATTGGTTGATTTGCAAGTTGATAATAAATGGGTGGGGAAGTGAAATAAAAGGGCGTGGGGCAGGGCAGGGCAGGGAACAGTTTGGAGTGGAGATTGCATGTGGGTCTGTGAGGCTGGTGCACCCAATCTCACACTTCTCTCCTTCCTCTTCCTTCTTCGTCCTCGCCATTTGCTTCTTAATCCCTACACTTGCGCTCTTGGTGCTTTCGCACGTGTACAGCTCGATGCCCATTGGCAATTCGCTACCTCCGTGGCTACACCTTTTTTTTTTTTAATTTTTGATTATCCTCTCTTCTTTTATAAAATTCGACTCGACAACATGTTGACCTCCTTCTATAGTTGCACTTAATGGTCGCTCATCAAGTCTATCAAAGTTGGATTGCAACTGTTACCACTTGTTTATTTTTATTTCTTCTCTCACAACACTCCAACCATACTTTAATCAAAGGTATATATATATATATAATCATACTATCATTTAATTCCAACAATTGTTTAAGTAATTGCCACCATTTGCAATTTTTTTTTTCCAACTTCAGATCATAATTACGTACGTGTTAGTTTATTCCTTAATTTCTAGTATATTTTTAGTTTAAAGTGTAATAATACTTTCTGTTATTGATTCTCGACAAATAAAAGACTAATGTACAAGTCAATTATTCTAGGATGTTATTCATTAAAATGATTGATATAGTTACATTCATAAAGAGAAAGTGACGGGAAACTCCATGTTTTACACGATTTGCGCTTAAATAGTTAATAATTAATGAAATCTTTAATTAGAATGAGGGCAATAAACAAATTTGTCACATGTCATTGTATCAAAAAGAGAAGGGGCATATCATGTAATAACGAAAACTGGGTAAGGACATACAAGTTCTTATAATTATTGGATAATTTTTTTCTACAATCGATGTTATAGGAATTTTTGTAACATTTTTTTTATGAAAGTGCATTGTTTTCTTATTAACATTATAAAAATTGATAATTTATATTTAATTATTAAGATTGATTAATTGCACACCTAAACCACAACAACACAAAACAACATAATTTCGACCAAAAAAAAACAAATCAACATAATAATATTTTAGCTTTGTTAATGATAAACGGTTGGTGAGGAGAAAGAATGCTTGGAAGAGACCAGTTAATGCAGCATCGAACGGTGATGTTTTTGGGCCTGGTATTCAATCCAGGTTCAGGAAGTTTCAATATTCCAATAAAAGCAAAATCTAAGAAGATTAAAAAAAAAGAAAAAATGAGAAATCTGCAACTTTTTTGGGGGAAAAAAAAAGCTAGCTAAGGGACAGAGAATTTAAGCATGTCAAGATCCATCAAATATAGAGGGATTGCGACGGAGAGCTAATTAAACTGAAACTGACCAAATAAATAAAAATAGAAAAACTTACTCTATTTCCCCTCAAAATTTTACATGAACAGTACAGAAGGCCATTTTTGTTTTCTTGAATTTTAGCCACTAATTCCTTGCAAACATACCCATTATAATTATATCTCTCCCTCTCTTTTTATCATATTCTATAAAGATAAGAGCGATAATCTCTCTCTCTCTCTCTCTCTTTCTCTGTGTGTGTGTGTGAAGAAAGGTCTCTGATCCCTCCCTGCATCCTTAAATACACAGCTTCCCCTTTTCACTACCTTTTCATTTCGACCTTCTCATCCCCAGGAAAACAGTCTTTTCTTTTTAAAATCTTGAAAATCCCTTTCATCATTTCTATTTATATCTTCTCCCCCTTCAATCTCTTAACCCTAGAAGAGATCCTACTAAAAAGACCTCTCCGACTTTACCTTTCATTATTCTTCTCTCTTTGTCTGTAGCCATGCAAATCATAAGGCACTCATGATATAATCATATCTCCTTTTCCCTTTTTAAGCTCTCCCTTCAAAGTCTCTAACACTATTTCTCTTTTTCCCTTCTTTCTTATTGATCTTCTTCACTTCCAAGCTTCACAATGATGAGGATGACTTCATCGTCTTTTCCTGATCTTTCTTTACAGATCAGTCCTCCGACAGTCTCTGACTTCCATGAAGTGGGTTTTGATGGAGTTGGATTAACAAGAAAATCTGCTTTATATAGTGCCGATAGAAGTTCAACCACTGATACTGGTAGCAGTGGAAGTGATTTAAGCCATGAAAATGGTTACTTTAACCAGGAGATGAGTTATAGTACTAAACTTGGTCACAGTGAAACCACTCTGAACTTAGGTTTTGATCCTTCAATACCCACAAGTGTTAGGAACCAAAATCACCACCATCAGTACCATCCACAAATTTATGGGCGAGAGTTTAAAAGAAGTGCGAGAATGATAGGTGGAGTGAAAAGAAGTGTTAGAGCTCCCAGAATGAGATGGACCACTACTCTTCACGCCCATTTTGTTCATGCGGTCCAGCTCCTCGGTGGTCATGAAAGTAATACTTCCAAACCAACCAATCTAATGAACTCATTTCTATCTTGTTTTTATTATTGTTCAAGTCTGAATTTTTCTTAGTCCTGATAAAGTTAAGTTTATGTAACGCCGCAGGAGCTACACCCAAATCAGTGTTGGAGTTGATGAACGTGAAAGATCTAACCCTAGCTCATGTGAAAAGTCACTTACAGGTGGGAGTTACTGTGTCATTATATTCTGCATTGCATTCATGATTTCTTTTATTTTTTCTTGTAAATTTTTGTAACTTGGGTATTTTTTTTTGTCTACTATATATGGCTATGATTCACTTTTAGTGGGGGATATGGAGAACAAAGAGTAAAGACAAAGAGCATCTAAGTCAGTTTAATCTTAGCAATGTGGACTTTTCTTCTCATCTTTTTCTTGTTTGTGTTCATGCAGATGTATAGAACAGTGAAGAGCACTGACAAAGGATCCTCAGGTAATTAACTCATCCTTCTCTCCAACATATTAATTTTCTTTAAAAAATTTCCATGATTTCTTTGATTGAAGTTACAGTAAAAAAAACTCAAACATAACCAAACAATTTTGTTGTCATTTGATTCTCAGTTTTCGATTGAAACAAACATCGAATCGTTTAGTGGAAGTGAATTATTTTCTGAGTAGTACGTGTCTGACAAAGTTAAGAATAATGTCTTTACATATATGATGACCATGGCAGGTCAAGTGCAGACAGATATGGGTATGAATCAAAGGCCGGGGATGGTTGATAATGGTGCAAGATTATCTTGTGCAAAATCTGATTCCATAACCGACGCTTCTAAATATTCTCTCCACACACCACCATTACGGTCTTCGAATCCAAATAATCCAATGTGAGTCCCTTTATCAATTTCAATTTGTCACATTGTGATTTTTTCTTTCTGATAAATTATTTTATTTGATCTCATTAAAAATTAAATTTATAATTCTTTAATATTGATTACAACTTTATTACCGATAAATTATAAGAAGATTGTGCATTATATTCTCTTCATTAATTTGAAAAGTAAAAAGATTGATCTTTCCAACTTCAATGAATGCAACAAACCAATATGTGAGAACATGCAGGCATAACACACAAAAGAGGGTTTGTTGGTAATGGACTTTCTGGTCCAACATGTTGTGTCTTAATTTGTACATTGATCTTGATGAGGATATTTCGGTGTAGCTAGCTAGGGTTTTCTTCTCAAACTGCCTCTGCTTCCCTTACTGTTTGATTTATGAATGTGGTGATCCCAATGCATGTTTAAAGTCAAGAGCTTGGTTCAAATTTCAATGTGATTTTGTCCAACGGCTAGGAAAGCTGTAGCTTCACATCCATCTATAACTAGCTACCAGAAACCCCCAAGTTAGTCATGTCAATTACTCATCAAGTCGTTAATAATGTTTGATCGTCTGTACTGTTTGCATTTTGTTTGACTTTTGATTGTTCCTGTGAGACTCCATGAGCTTGTGCACGATTGGACCGATTACTTTCTTAATGAAAATCGTCATTTGTCAGTTTCATTTCTTTTAATTTTTTTAGCATTTCCTTTAATTTTGTTTTTGTGCTTTGGTTTCTAGAATTTTTAATTTGATTAATTAATCAAACATATTTGGTCAGAAAAGTAAGATTAGGACTTTCCCAGAAAAATTCCAAATAGTTCATGTGTAACACTGTATATGATGGGATATAGCCTATTGATCTACATATAATTTCTTAATTACTTATATAATTACTTAAGTACTTAATGAGAAAACAACAATGTGACAACAGATTTGACTAATTTTAGTTTAATTGGTAGCTAGTTTTTTTTTCATTTGAATCTTATACTAGAAAAGATAACGAAATGCCTAATTACTAGGTGAATTTATTATAAATATCCTCGTCTTATTGAACATTTTTATTGCTAGGTAACTTATTCCTTCATTACTCATTTCTTGAACAGAGATTTGGACTCATCTTCTTTAGAGAGCAATGATAGAAACAGATTACGGATGGAACCTTTAATGTGTGCTCATGATAACAAGGTATACATGGTTTTAAATCAAAATTAAAACAAATAAATAGTTCTACAACAAAAATAAATTTGATTATTAATTCTGTTTGGTATAATAGGAGGATGGAATGAAGGAAGCTCTCCAGTCGTCTGGCAATGTGAAGGAGAAATTGGAGTGCAGCTCCTTGGCACCTTCAGAAGAGTTGCTTAACCTAGAGTTCACCCTTGGAAGGCCAAGTTGGCAAATGGACTATGCTGAGTCTCCAAACGAGTTGACTCTTCTCAAGTGTTAAACACTAACAAACAAAACAATTTCTTTTTAATATAATGATCTTTCTTCTATCAACATGCATGGACAAAATGTCTAATCTCCATGCATTTTAGTTCATGTTCTTGGAATTTTATCCCAAAAAAAGTGACAATTATGATCACATGCGTAAAGCATATATGCATGTTGTAATCCAAGAGCTCTGAGGCATGGTGACTGAATATTGTCATGAGACATTTACTTCATTGCAGCTAATGTTCACTGAAAAATGGTCAATATAAAAAAAAAGTGAACATCTTCATTTTGTTGTGTAAAGAAATTATTGTTGTCCCTACAAGGGGCACACATCATATTGGCATGGGATGGAGGCAACATCTTGGAGGGTGCTGAATGTTTGACTGTATTCTTCTGTCAATTTTGAATGCAATGTCTTAGATTATTGCATATTGTGACTCGATCATGTGTAATATATATATCTCAAGTAATATAGCAAATAGTCTTGAAATTTATGATTAAACTTATCAATTTGATCTACCGGTTAATTTCAGTTGTCCAAGATAGAAAATCGAATGATTTACCGAATAAACTAACCTAAATCGACTCGATTGCATCCCTAAAATCAATATATGGTTTCAGGTTCAAATGTATGCAGAAGCTATATAAATTATTAATTTTCATGATTTTTGGAGTTAGATACTGTTTGGAGGTTCACTAACTTATGCCACAATATAACATAATGATCATTACGAATTATCAAAAAAA
>CAODLS012092482.1:0-16545 GCA_948243855.1 Flueggea neowawraea
GTTTCCGACGACCTCCATGATTCGCAAAAATAAATCCCTCCTCATACGAAACCTACGTCAAAAAATATCATCATTGTAGGTGAAATTTTCAGAAAAATAGTCATGAACTAACGTTCATGACCACCCACGCGGTCTCGGTTAATATATCGTCTTTGTCTTTTTTCACGGCGTCGGCTGGAGGATTCATCATGTAGTAAGGTTTGTTGTACTAATTTCAACATCTCTTCTTCATCAGGATCAATCAAAATATATTGTCTGAAATTATCTACGATTTTTTTGTACTCCTCGTCATCAGAAGATGATGAAATATTTGGAACAAAAAATTTTGTGGTTGTTTTATTTTGTTTGTTTGAAAAATCATTGGGAAAATCGTTGGGATCCATTGAAAAAATATTTGGAGAGAAATTTTAGGAGTTGAGAGAGTTTGGGGAGAGAAATGAGTGTTTGAAGTGTAGAAATGAGAGAAAAAAATCCGTTTAGAGGGGTATTTATAGAAAAATGGGTAAAATTAGTCGTTAGCGACCAAAAGAGTAATTTTTCGACCCCTAAGTAATATTACCGTTGGATCAAAACGATCCAATGATTATATTTTCATTTAAAAAAAATTAATGTGTCAGGCCCCGCGCCTGACACATGTAGCATGTCCTCCCGCAGGAGGACGAGCTACATCACGAGGACACGGTAACACGTCCCAGTGGACCGGGCTATGAACGGTAGTCCCGTTTGTAGCCCGATTATGGAGAGCCTGAATGACTCTTCAGGAACTCTGACAATATTCCTTGTAGTTTTGAATGGACAACAGCAGATTCTTTGGTCATCAAATGTTTCAATTTCGTCCCGAAATTCAACTGCACGGCTAAATGATTATGGAAACCTTGAGCTCAGAAACAACAGCAATGAAAGCATCATATGGGAAAGCTTTCAAGAACCATGTGATACATTCCTTCCAAATATGATACTTACTGCGAACCAAGATACAAATGAGAGAACACTACTGAGATCAGTGGCGGAGCCAGAAATCTGGATAAGTGGGGGTCGAATTTGCTTAGCCAGATTTCTCGCTCAGCAATGTGTACAATAAAAAATATATAAAATAAAATAAATTAAATATTCGAATATATATAATAATTATACAACTATTTTTGAACACTTGAACTAAGAGATGACAATTATTTTCGAAGTGTTGTAATTCCTTTTTGGTTGTTGAGATCAAAGACATAGCATGTAATAAACCAATCTAAAATTAAATATCGATTTCAAAAAACTCAAAATTTACAAGAGAGATGAGAGATGTGATGGGAGGGAGTGTAGTATGTAGTCGATATGAAGTTTTGGTATTGAAATGAGACTAGAGGGAGAATGACATGAAGTTTTGGTATAGAAATGATAGGTGTGAAGGGAGTTTAGGGACAAATAAGACTTTTTATTCCTCCGTTACATTTAACTGAAGATGACTTGACTTAGACACTAATTCAGAACTTTTTAAAAAGTAGGGACCAATTGTCAAATAAAAAAAGCAGGGACAAATTGATTTGTTCAAACCACAGGGACTGCACATCAACTAATCCCAGATTTAAAAAATGAGTGTCATTTTTATTAGGCCAGAACTGATGGGTTCAATAATTTATTGGCAATCTTGGTAGTGCAACATCTAGACTTGCTTACGGTTGAATGCTAATGCACTAAAGTGTTCGTTTTGTAGTCTTTTTAGGTGATAAAAATAAATCGATTTGATAAATTCTCATATTTAAGTAACATAGAATAATTATTTCACTATCAACATACTTCTAGAAACATTTTTTTTAACATACAACATCAATGAAAAAATCATTTCTTATCTTATTACACAAATAAATTGTTACCTCTAATTTTTTTAATCTCAAATTAACATAGATTATAAAATTTATTAGTTTACAAAAATATTTCTAAAAATATGTTTGAATAAATATGATTAATAAAATATTAAAAACATATATCTAAACTTGAGCAACTAAAATATTAATCTCCCAAGATTAATCTTAAATTAAATAGATGAAATAGATTTGTCAATTGAGATTATAGCCACTTAACTACATCCAGCTCAAATTAAACACAAACTTTCTTGTTTGGAAGTAGTTGGCACGTGTCACAGTGACTCTAAACTTCCAATTAAATATTGTACTCTTAAATTATTCTCTCTCTATCACCCTGTCGTGCACTTCATCTTCTCCAACTTACTCTCTCGCACATGAAAGACACACTGTTCTCAAAACGCCTTTGCTGAAACATCTCCACAACAATCCGCCCATGACGATGTTCCTTTGGCTTTGCCCTCTCTGCTGTCCGTGCTGCTTCGTCTCCAAGCTCCAAGTCTCCAACAACGGCGGCCCTTCCTTCCATGCAGTGGGTGCTGTCTCAGTGGCGGAGCCCCGCCGGTTGGGGGCTCTCATGGTCATCCTCCGGTGCACTGGTCCCTTGGTGGCTCCGCCACTTCTTCCCATGTTTATCCCAAATCGGTAGCAAGGGCAACTGCAACATCAATAACCAACATAATCAAAATTAGTTACTTTCAAGCACCAGAAACTGACGCTTTCTTTTTTCTTAAAAAAAAAATCAATTCTCAAGATAAGATGGGAGCTTTTTCAACCAAAACAAAGGAGCAAGACCACAAAGATTCAATAGCGATGCGGCGGTCGTCGAAACAATCAAGGATCTCACCTTCCCACATCCTGAAAACGGCGCCACTGTAATCCAAATCCTCCGTCTCCAGTTGCTTCCATTTCCCCTGCGTCTGCAACGCCACCGTGGAACACAACATGTCAAGATCCAACACCGCCACTCACTCCACCAACCTCTTATCCTCCTCGGCTCCTTCTTCTCCGCCCAAAACCACCACCTGCCTCTCCAAATCCCCCATTTCACAATACCAAATAGGTCAACTTTCTTATAGTCTCTTCTCGTTATCAAATGGTAACCTTTTGAAAGAGAAATGGCAACTAAAGGTTTTTATACAAATGGGTTAATTTTATTTTGTTGGGTGCAGGTAGGAGACAGTGAAGGATGACGCCTTCTCAGTTTTTAATTAGTTCTCTCTTTCTGTGTGTGTGGGTGTATAATGTAATGCTTGATGAGTTTGTGTGTGTTGGAGGTGGGTGGAAGTTGGCGGGCAATGAATGGAAGATGGGACCCACTGAGTTTTTGGGATTGTTGACTGTACAACTGTTGCCACGTTGGATTAATTTAGGATTAATTAACCAATTTTGCTGCTTTCCAAATTGACGGTCCTCTGATTAAAAAAAAAATTGACGGTCCTCTAATGTTGAAAAAGGGGCATCATTTTTAACTGATTTCCTTTTTAAAAATATATCTGATTCTGGATTAAAACCAAAATTTAGCATCAACTTGCTTAACCGCAGATTCTTTGCCGGCAAATCAGCTTATTTTCTAGGCAAATCCGTTTCTTTATATTTCGTTTGATGGCCACCTACATAACTCAGTTAGTTCAGTTGGGAAAACAAATTAAAATCAAATACTTATAATACAAACACATAAGAGAAAAATAGTTGCAGATGGGGTACGACTAATTAGTATTAAGTTAGGAATGGATCTTTTTCTTTTATTGAAAGCAAAATTAGGCATCAGACTATTACTTATAGGGCATGATTGGAAGAATAAGCCGCCACCCACCAGATGCCAGTGGTAATAAATAAAGAAATGGGTATTAATACATAAAATTGAACAAATAAATTCAGAGAAGTTGTGATACATCCTTACCTTACCCGTGAGCTGAGGAACTGCTGCCTGCTATCATAACCCAACCCATTTCTTGTTTCTTACAGGGAACTGATGCGAGTTGGGAATGAAGGGGCTGGTGGTGGGACCTCTATTAGGATAAGCTTGTTTCTTACAATTATAAAGGTGACCTAATATGATTCTTATCCTTATTCCTCAACTGTCCCTGCCACTTGCTAAAAGTTGGTCTCTCCTAATTTGACCATCAACTAATGGTTTGCCTTCCCAATTCACAAAAAAAAACACACACACTCCAAAAACAAACACTTCGCAAAATGTCAGAAAGGAATGGATTGTGTTCACTGCACTCACTTTCGTTCCCATTTGCAACTTGTATTGTTTGGCTTTCTTTGTTGTACTATACCATTGCCTTAAACAACGCTGGCCTACCCCATCAGACTATAACTGCGTCCGTAATCAATAATGAAGCATTAAAATACTTGATCACAATCAACTCACAACAGCTATTCCAATTTCCAATCCAATTGCAAGCGACAGGTTTGAGTTTTGGCATCATGAACTTGGTTCGGATTACATTTTCTATGGAGTAAATAACAACTGTTACAAGCAAAACAAGCCCGATTTCAAAGTCACCATCACGACTATTAAAAGTCTATTACATACTAATCATCATGAATGACTGCGTTTTCATATTTTGGGAGATGATCTAGTGTATGTGAGAGGAAAGTTTACACCTTTGTTTAAAAAATTGTCATAAGAAGAAAAAATGTAGATATATCAGAAGGTACAACCTGTAATGCTGTTTCGGACCGACTTTCCACAAACAGCAGCACCAACGCACAATAGGCAAAAACGTATCTACGCCCTTCATGAACTTGGATATGCTATTCGCATCAGTATAAACTATGTTAACAGCAAACAAACTCATAAGTCATAACATAAAAAAAACCAGCTGTTAACTAACTTCAAAAGATAATGGAAGCAATCTTATGCAAAGGAAGAGCCTTGCTCAATTTTCCTGCTTACAAAATCGCCGTATATCAAATCTTAGTTGCTGAAGGCCTGACAAGTCCCAAACCTGAGCCGCTGCCTAAATGCTTGAAGTCTTTTGCCAGAAGATTATCTCCATGGCCGGCAAAACCTGTTCCTCCTTTTTCCAAATTCACCAAGTTTCTCTCTTTACAAGGCTTGTTGCAAACCAAACAGACTTTATCAACAACCATAAATTTATCTGCGCACTTCTTGCAGAAAACATGACCACACGAGCTAAGAGCCACCAGCGAAAGTGTGTTGGTAAGCGTAACCTTGCAGCTAGGACAGATATAGGTCTTATCAAGAGAACTGGATTTCTTCTTTTCGCTATTATCTTCAGTGAAGTGAACGGAGAAGAGGCTCCTTAACTTGAGATTCTCTCTTCCTTCTGGACAGGTTGTATTCATGGAGGGGGCTTCTACTTTAACTGCAGCTTCTGGTGTGGCAGAAGGCAGCCAAAATGCTTTCATTGTGCGGAGCGCCTCCTCTTCATATGAGGTAGCTTTCACACTGTTTGCTCCATGAAAACCATTCTTGTCTCGGCTATGGTTTCTATCACTATATTGTGGAACTGCACCATGGTTTTGTTGGTCAAATGCATCAAGTTCTCTGGCCTTCTGCAACATTAATTTTTCTTCCTCCTCTTCCTTCTCTTGCTTCTTATGCAATTCATGTGCAGCCAGCTTCCTGCACAGTAAGAAAATCACATTTTCAGTGGGATGAACGAAGTTTAGACCATACCATAATACATACAACAGCTTGTAAAAATGCAGGATGCTATATGATCCTTCCCTCCAGGTTGGAAAATTCATGAACCTTGGAAGCTTCTTCGCTTAAGCAAGCAAGAAGAGCTAGCATCTACAAAATCAAACATACCAAGCAAAAACAACTGACCAAGTACTATAAATCAAACACCTAGCATCCAGCCGTAAAAATTTACCACGGCAAGTAGTGCCAATATCACAATAACCATCAGTTCATGTCACCCTAAATACATGAATCGAGACATATTAACGATAAATTGCCAACCCAGATTTCTTCATTCAGCACAATAAACCCTATTACACTGATCAATTCAAGTCAAAAACATCAATTCAGACAATCCAAACCACATTCAAAATCCCATCACAACTTAAATTATTTCAAAAAAGATAAGATCTTGAAACAGAACAAGAAAAAAGTTGACAAAGAGTGGAATCTTACCGTTGAATGTCTTTCTTCTGAGCTAAGAGGCACTCGAGAATGCATTCCTTGCAAAAGACGTGACCTTTAGGACAACACATGGGATCGATAAAGGGTTTCAAGCAGAGACAGCAAGCATCGAAAGGCTTTATAGAGTCCTTGCCGAGTCTCTCTCTCTGCGTCCCGTAACCGAGCTTTCTCTTCTCATCGTACGTGAAGAAGGCTAAATCGTTGTTGTTCTTCGAATGTCTCTGAGGCATGTTCTCTTCTTCTCGATTTTTTTTTTGAATTACTTGTCGATTTGGTTTTTAAAACCCTAGTAGATAAAAGCTTCGCACAATTAATTGGATTGAATAGATTGGGAAAGGGCAAATTAAAAACCCTAGAAATTAGTACTTGTTTCGAGCTAGGGAGAGCATAACGTATATTCCCATAAACGATGCGTTTTGTGTATTTATACAATCTACCGTCACCCTCTCTGACCGACTCTGCTTCTAGATTATTATTCTAAAAATCCAATGGCTAGAAAATTTTCAGTTTGATTAAATAAACATTCAAATTTCTATTGCGAAACTCAAAATTAAAAGGGTGATTTGGAAAAATAAGCAACAAAATAAAAGACAATTTTTTTTAATACAACACATGTAAAAAAAATTATCAAAAGTGTAAATACGAAATAAAATATTAAAAAATACAATAATTTGATCGTGTATTGACCACACATCGTAAAGTTAACCACACTTTGACCACATTCTTTAACCTAGTGAACGAGTATGACTAGAGTACAACAAGAGTACAGAATGGTAAAACAACTAAATGAGAAAAAACATATAATATCTTTGCCAATGAGTACAACTATAGTACAACGTGAGTACAAACAACAAACATAAGAACAAATAGAGACAAAACATAAAATAAAAGATGAGTACATGCCAAAAATTTATGACGAGTACAAATGAGAACAAAATGGAGCACCAGACGAGTACAATAAGAGAACAATACGAGTACAAAACCAAGTACAATAATAAAATGATACTAAATGAGTCAAGTTATTTAAGACTTATTAATTACATTAACAAAAATGAGTACAGCAAGAGTACAAATCGATTACAAAATTAAAAAAAAAAACAGAATGAAACATTAATATTAGGAATTGGAAGCTTAATTTTTTTCATGGCTTATAAAACTAGAGTACTACACGAGTACATTCACTACAAAATGCTCACATAAATGAGTATAATATGAGTACATTAACTAAAATCGAGTACTAATTTAGTGAACGTAAGTCCTTTTTGTTGTGTAATATAATGTATTCAACCTTTAATTTCTTAAAAAAATTCAAATATTGGTCCTTTTCGTTAGGGATGCAGTTACGGTCTTGAAAAAATAATTGTTAGGTGAGTACATGAGGAGTACATAACGAGTACAAAACCAATTTTAAAACTTCGTGAACTTTGGTTGTGTTTTGTTGGGGTGCAGCTAGGGTTTTAAAACCTTAGTCGTCATCGCCACCCCTCTCTCCACCCTAACCAAGCCTCTATATCCTGTTCTTACTCTATTAGCTCCTCTCTACCTAGATCTCTCACTCCCTCTCTCGATCGTCCTTGCGTCGTTGTCTCTCTCCAAATCTGGTAGAATCACATCACATTTGTTCAAGTTTGTAGATGAAGAGGAGAACCGAGAAGGGGGAAGACCGATGAGGAGGATGGGAGTAGATCGGAATGAAAAGAAGGGAGGATAGAGAAGAAAGAAATGGAGGACTAGGAGTAGAGCAAGGCGGAGGAGGAGAGGGAGGAAGAGAATAAGATGGTGGCGGAGACGATCTGAGAGGAAGAGTTAAAGAGGAGAGAGAGTGAGGCGTAGAAAGAGAGAGAGGAAGGAAAGAAAGAGAAAAGCTGGATAAAAAAATAATATAAATAGTGTGGTATTAGAGAAATGAAAAATAATATTGTTGTGTATTAGAAAATAGGATTCCTTGGGTGGTATTTGTGACATCAAAATAAGAAAAAAGGGCATGGGGTGTAATTTCCTCTATAATTTATCAATAATATCAAATATGTAAATTAATATGTAGAGAAATATATTTTAAGGTGATTTGCAAAAATAGGCAACAAAATAAAAGCCAATTTCTCTAATACAACATATGTGAAAAACTTACTAAAATGGAAATACAGAATAAAATATTAAAAAATATAATAGTTTGACTGCGTATTGACCATCCATCAGAAAGTTGACCGCGCTTTGACCACACTCTTTAAACCAGTGAAACGAGTACAACCCGAGTACAACTCGAGTATAAATTGGCAAAACAACTAAATGAGAACAAACATAAAACATCTTTAACAATGAGTACAACTAGAGTACAATGCAAGTACAAACAACAAAAAAGAGAACAAATAAAGACAAAATAAAAGTAAATGAGTGCAACCCAAGTACATCTCGAGTGCAAAGCACAACCCGAGTATGTGGGGTACATAGTAGTGTTATGAAAGCTCTGTTGACTAGAAATGACCGAGTACATGTGGAGAACAATAAGAATACGAAACCTTAGATCAAAATATTATCTCAAAACAAAAACAAAAGTGAGTATATAATGAGTACGATCCAAAGTAAAAATTTTAAAATATTCAATTGCACATAAAGATAGTTTCAATGTTTGAAGCTCTTTTTCCAAATAATTAAATAAATTCGGGATTGATTTTGTAATTAGTATATAATTTAAGTTATTAATTTTTTTTAATTTGTCCTTTTTTTATGGAAACAGTTAGGGTTTACAAAACCTTTGTCATTGTCTCTCTCTCTTACCTCTCTTATTACGTCGGTCTCTTTATCTCGCAATCGTTTGGATCACGCTCTCTCCCTCATCGTTGTTTGTCATCACTCTCTTTCTTACACTCATTCAGATCATGTCGGAGGAACAAGGAAAATAAATGAAGATCAATTGTGAATGACGAGAGAAAGCAGGAAGAGATCTAGAATCACATCGCACCGGAAAAGGGGAAGAGAGAAGAGAGAAAGAGAAATCATAGAGGGAGATGGATAATGAGATGGAGGATGAGACCGAGGAGAGGAGGAGAGGGCAGTGACGGTAGAGAGGGAGGTAAGGACAGTGAACCTTATAAGGATAGGGAAAGACTAAGAGAGAAAGGAAGGTGAGTTTGAAGGGAGAAAAATATTTTTTTTTAAAATAACGTGTTACTATTATAATTAAAAATAAAAGTGTTTATTTCATATATAATAGTGTTTGAGAATGTGTTTGTGGAATCAAAATAGGAAAAGATGACATAAAGTGTCATTTTTCTTATTTTTTTGTCAAAAAAAAAAGTTGGGGACAATTTGTAGGTGGAGTACTTTTGTTAAGTGTTATTATGTATGTTTAAAAAGAAAAGTATCTTCCCCATTACAAAATGTTGTTGTGAGTCATAATTGACATCCGACAACAGATTTAGACCCATACATAAATATGGTCACTGTAGTACCTCACCGATACGGATAAAAATGCAAAAAGACAATGCGTGGGATGCCTTGTGGATAAAAAGCTCCTTGCGACTACACAAGTGTCACGTGTCATGTCAACGTAAACTTGTTCGTCACAAAAGATCGCAACTCGGCCTCTCCCTCTTCGTCTCTGTTACAAACGCACAACTCCAACGGCAACGCTTTCCGTCCTTTTCCAAATATTCCCTTCTTTCGTTACTTCAATTCCATTCAACTGAAATCCCAATCAAACCCGAAAACCACGCACACCCTTTTCTATGTCTTCACCGTCACCAAGAAAAAGGACTACCGCACCGCCCGAGGCGGTGTTCGTGCAACCATCTTCCCCGCGTTTCCCGGTCAGTACACCTACCTCCGGCGCACAACGGAAGATAGGGATCGCCGTCGATCTCAGCGACGACAGCGCAAACGCCGTCAAATGGGCGGTGCAGAACTACCTCCGTCCTGGCGACGCCGTAATCCTTGTCCATGTCCGTTCCACAAACGTACTTTATGGCGCCGATTGGGGTGCAATTGACCTCTCAATAACCGAACAGAACCCTGAAGGCAACGACAACCAGACAGCAGAGCAATCACAGAAAAAACTTGAGGACGATTTTGACCTTTTCACGACAACGAAGGCGAACGACTTGGCGCAGCCGCTTGTGGAGGTGAATATCCCGTTCAAGATTCATATAGTGAAGGACCATGACATGAAAGAGAGGCTTTGTTTGGAAGTGGAAAGGTTGAGGCTTAGTGCTGTGATAATGGGAAGCAGAGGTTTTGGGGCTTCTAGAAAGAGTTCGAAAGAGAGGTTGGGAAGTGTTAGTGATTACTGTGTTCATCACTGTGTGTGTCCTGTTGTTGTTGTTCGGTTTCCTGATGAGAAAGGTAGTGGTGGTGGTGATGGAGAGAGTGGTCAGAAGGAATTGCAGCCGTTGATTGAGGAGGAGGAACAGGAGTATCATGATGCTTCTGATAAATAAGGAGGTAATGATGAGTTTGTAATTTTCTTCATCCTTTTTTCTTCCAAGTTGTATGCTTTGGTGCTTGTTGATTTGGAGCAGAGTAGAAAGTTTGTGGATTGGTGTTGTTGCTTGAATCAGGTTCCCTGCCTTAGTGGCTAGATTGTTGGGAAATAGGATCACCGACTAGGTAGTTTGTAATTTTTTATGAGGATGTTACCCCTGCATTTACAATGTGCACAATCATTGAATTAGAAGTAGAGCTGTTTTAGAGGATCGCATTGAGGACTATTACACTATTACTTTAATTACTGTTTCCACTGTCTTTCTTGTTTCTTTTATTGTCATTTGTTTAGCTCTTCCAGTGGATTTTGAGTTCAGCTCGTTATCTGTTTATTCATAAGCTAAGAAAGAGGATAATTTATTCAACATTCTGTTCTCTTTAATGTCATTTAGATGTTGAATTGGTAGGCAAATAGATGTTAGAACTTATCATTTGAAGTGTATACAGGTAAAGCTGATCTGATCATTTGATAAAACAACAAATTTAATGGTGAACCCAAACTTTTCTATCAGCCGATATGCGAAGGTGCTACTAGAACTTCATGAATATTTTTAAACCTACTATAACACTCCTAGTATCCTATACTGAAATAATCATTCTCATGTTTTGTGGCTGAATAACAAGGATGACCTTCTTCATGATTGTTATCAAATCAAATTGATAAGAAGAGGGTTTTGCTATTAACTGGGGCATTCTTAGTGAATTATAGCTAATTATAAGTATTGGAAAAAACTCTATACCTCCTTGTTACTGCTTGGATGGATTAACAGTGCTCACATTGCAATTACAAAGATGACTTTCACATTTCACTATTAGTGATTAGACTCTTACAAATCATTGATTAAACCCCCCTAATTCTCATGGTTTCTGGTTCAATAGCCTTCTGCATAGGTTAACTAAGATGAAAGCATTTTGAAATCTCATGGCATGGGCTTTAAGTGATGCGTGTCATCTTGAGAGTTGAGTTACCATCAATTTTTTGGGGAAACATTTGAATTTTTGAGGCCAATATGTGCAATTAGATGGATCCTCCTTAAAGGTTGAAATTGCAACGGCAGTGATAGGTTTGAAACCTAACTGCTGGAGTTATTTGTCATATGTTTATTTTGAGAGGATTTGTGTACGACAAAATGTATATGCATGTGTATCAGATTAAGATGGGTAGATTTCAGCATTCACTTATTCACTCATCTGTGTCTTGCAGATACAGAGAAGGCTTCTTGAATGGGGTGGTGGAGATGCTGACATGACAGAAAGCCAAAATCTTTCTGATGTTGTTAAGATTGTCTTGTGAAAAAGTTCAATGGTAGTGGTCCATGTTGTTCTGTTCATTTTTTTTTACTGCATTAAAAAATCTGTGTAGTTGAAATGATTAAAGACGGTGATCACTTGTGGTTCACTTCATATATAATGATATAAATAGGGTCCCGTTTTACATCCTGTGATGAACTTGTGCTTTTACTCTTGTATTTTAATGTCAAATTTTCAATATATTTCTGGCGTAAATATGTTGTCTGATCATTGCAAGTTCTTGTGGTTCCCCGTTGTAGTTCGTCATACAATAATTGTACCTGTAAGCTGCTGGACTTTGTTGGGTTTAGTCTTGCATCGTCAGGCCCATGCTTTTGATCTTTTAACACGCAACGTCCGGGTGGGTCATTCAAAATGGGAAGGAGATGCATCTTACCTGGTCATTCAGTCGAAAGAAACATGATAGAAATCTCCATGGTGAAATACCTCAGGCGTTCTATAATTGGGATCTGAAAGGTTAGGAAAATGTTGTTGTCAAAAATAGTTTCTGAACTCTGCATAAGCTCAAATTAACCATGTACTTGGCAAATCTTTATGTCTCTGAATTGACTGATGGCACTCGAAATTGTCCATGTTCGTCAAAATTGTTGCAAAGACAACAAGTTATTGGGTCCCCGGTCAGATCCATAATTTGCCAAAATTTGCCAGCATTGTTACTCACAATCTTCAGCTTCTCAATCAACATATTGACTTTGTTATCCCTTCATTGGCCCCTATTTGTGTCTGTAGTCCAAGCATGATCTTCTTCACATCTCTTCTTGGTAGAGATGTGGAGCCCTTAAACCATAGCCACTCCTACCAATTTGATTGACCAATCGTAGACGGTCCTGATATCTTTGAAGTTTTGACTTGAAACAAACATGTTCAATCAGATATATATGTCACGAGAAAACAACATCCACAAGAAGTTGGATGGATATATATATATTCTCTTTTCATTATCTATGTTTTGAGTGATTTTTATAATTTTCTTATCTTTGAATTCGATCGGTAATTAGGTCGATAAGGAATTGAACCAAGACGGGTTGGATAGGAGCAAGTGTCAATAATATTGTACCATCTTGATGACAGAATTGGAGAGGAGGTGATGGGATCAATGTAGTAAAGAAGTTGCCTTTTTTCTCACATTCAGCGAATGTGTAAGAAGTGGCTATGGTTTAAGGTTACAAAGTTCTCCTGCGTATCTGGTGAAGAATATATCTTTTTGTGACCCTCAAACAATGCTCTAACCAAATATACAGAATCAAAAATATCAATCAAATGTTGCCCCTAAATATCTCAACCCCTCGTGAATAATATTTAACGACTATGTGCCAATGGTGGCCACATAAAATTTCACGCCATAAATGTCCTCCACAAAAAATCACAATCTTCGTCTTTTTTCCGATTTTTTTATTAGAACATTAACGATTTATCTCTTTTTAATAAGTGAGAATGGACATATTATCTACTAAATCAACACTATCTTTTAGTCACTGAACCAACACCTTATTAATTACTTCATCTGACTTTTAATTAACAGGAAAAACATAAAAAAAAAAACTGAAGATTTGTAAGGACTTGTGCTATGCACGTAGAGGTGTCGGAAAGTTATTGCAAATGCAATCGGAAAATCACGTTTTAAATTAATTACTTGTTGACTCTTTCAATCGTAGTAGTAACTTGCTTATATAAGCCTTCCCCATATTTTAATGTTGATGGTGGGCTCTATGCAGGGACGGAGGGAGGGGGGTCACGGGCGGTCCCAGGACCCCTCCCCAAAATATTTGTTCATATGAGATATATTATACAATAAATATATTTGGTTTGTTTAGAGTTTCTACATGGTTTATGATATATATATATATATATTATACAATACATATTATATTACATGTAGGATTTATGTAGTATTTTTTTCTATATTTAATAATCTAACTTTTGAGACTTTAAATTATTTATTAACACATAATTGATAAATTTATAGTCTAATTGGAGTTTTTTTAAACACTATTAAATTGATATTTCGAGATTTAGTAATAATATACATTTTAAAAAATTAGTACTCGGGTACAATTAATTCTAACAAAGTATATGGTTTGTAAATTTTTGTTAATATAATTTCTGTTGCAAACTTGTGATTTAGTAAGTTTTAAAATTTGAACTAAACAATTTATTTTATTTGAGTCAAATTTCATATGTGATTTTTTCTTTTTGGTAGATTAATTACTAGGTTTTGGAATTTGTTGGATGGACTTAATTTATACATTGAATTATTTCTAATTAAAAATAATATATACATTGACAAGTGAAAGTGATGATTCATCAAATGATCCTAATGTAGTTGTTCAATCTGAAATTAATGTTTGTGAATCGAGTCAAAAGAAGGCATGAGTTGAGTTAAGTGAAGAGGATATTGTTATTGATCATGCATTACGGAAGTATATGATAGAGTATGATCCCCAAATTGGAGAAGAGGTTACGAGCCTATACTAGGAATTTGTTGTCACCTAAAAATTAGTATTTGTACTCTTCTTTTCAATTGAATTTGAACTTAGTAAGACTTAAATTTTATTTAAAAATTATAAATACGTCTGATTTTCTTTATTATATATCAAAATGTGCCCCGGGCCAAAACCTTTCTGGCTTCGTCCCTGGCTCTATGGTATTGTAAACCTAATTATTTAGAAGAGTTAGGAGATGAGGTCAGAGATTAGTGGTGTTAAGCGAAGTTGGAGATTAATATTTGCTAATCCCAAGATATTTGGTCATATATTGTATCCACAAATTATGCATTGTTATATGAACCTTTTATTCTTTGTTTTATAGGCCTATTTTTTTCTGAAACGTTTTTATATGAACCATTCGTTTTTTGTTTAAGAGTTTTAAATCCTTGCTAAGAGCGGCTAAAAATGGGTTCCATTTCCAACGATGCAATTTCAACCTTGATGAACTGCTTGTGGCCTACTGAGGGACCATCTCACCTGAGAACCATAACCATTAAATTTTCTTTCTTTCCTTTTTATTGAAAATCCTGCATATAACAATAATAATAATAATTTTATAAGATCATATATATATAAAGTTTTGGAAAATAGGATGAAATTCTAAACTGAACTAAATCGTAACCAAATTGAAAAAGCAGAGAATGACAAACAATTTGAGTCCCTTGAGAAGGGGAACAAAATGAATAGCATGCCAATGTCAGAGGGTCAATGGATTTTTTGACTGTTAGGAGTTCCGGATAATAATTTGGTTTTAGGAGTTCATGCAACTTTTCTTCCTTCATTAAGAAGTAATATTTTCTATTTTATAATTTAAAATAAATTAATAATTTTTAATATCAATTAGAAATTTTTACATTTTCAACAACAAATGTTGCATCTTAATAAAAAAAAGTTATAGAAACTCTAAATTTGATTTGTAAGAAATTATTATCCATGTCGTAGAAAATTATTATCCATGAGTTCACCCCTCAACCACAAGATATCCAAATAATATGTCTTGATTTTACAGTGTGTTTGTGTGTGCTCAATTAATCCTCTCTTATTTTAAAAGATATAGAAATAGACCAAAGGAGATTTTATAAATGCAAACTTGCGGTCTTAATTTAGTCTCTAAACTTCAGAATTATTTACTATCATTCAAGTTATCTTAGGTTTGATAAGATTTCTATTATTTGTTGGTCAGAAGATCAAAACAACTTCCAAATAGAAAGACTGTCAATGGTTTCCTCAATATCCATTCTAGTGTTCTCTCAAGTCCAAGGTCCCCCATGCCGTTGACCAAATGCAAACCTATCAACAATGTTTCACACTGACCAAATGCAAACCTATCAACAACTTTTCTTGAAGAAAGCAGAAACAATAATGGTGTACAATTTGTTTTCACCGTTGATATTAAGCAAATTATGGAATTATCATAAAATGAAGTACATTCTTCCAACTTGGTTAATCGTTAACGAGGCACTACTAGGCTAGCTAGCTACTACATGCCAAATTCCAATCTCATATTTGCACAAATCGAATCAAACTCTAATCTAAAAATTGTCAGAGTCAAGTCTTGAAGACTTCAATTTCTCAGATTTGTATTCGACAAAAAATCGTCAACAACTCCAGGAGCTTTGCTTTGTCTCCAAATCAAGCATCAGTCCTGACTTGTTTCTGGGTTCAGGAATTATAGCTTTCTTTAAGTACCCTCTTTGAGACTCTAACGTTGTACTTCTCTTGTTGTCTTTCGGAGGCCTTAACCACAATGGCTGATTCATTCATCACACACAAATTCAGGTGATCCTGATTTTAAAACACACATAATAATTGGTCTCATATTTATGCCAAAAGAAGAAGAAGAAGAAGAAGAAGAAGAAGAAGAAGAAGAAGAAGATTACATAATCAAACACTTAAAAGAAGAAGGTAACCTAAGAATCAGACTCCAAAGAATCGCGCGTTCTTTTCAATGAAATTTCCATTCTTGACTGAGAAGCACCATCATCGCTATTATAAACCCTACTAGAGCAATCTTCTGTACTGTTAGAAGAACTTGAAACTGGAGGAGGAGTAGAGGAAGACCATGGAACTACTTGATTATCTTCATCACCACCATCATCTCCATCATCATCATCATCATCATCATCATCACTTTCTCTGTCAAAACCATCATCATCATCACCATCTTGATCATCTTCATTGGCTCTGTTTTCAGTAGAAGTGGAGTTTTGAACACAGTTGTCACAGACAGAAAAAGTAGGGCCAAGCCTGGATCCAGAGCCGGTCCAAGGAGTAAGGGATTGACAGAGGTGGCAAA
>CAODLS012092522.1:0-25001 GCA_948243855.1 Flueggea neowawraea
CTTTGGATGAATCTGAATTGTGCGTGGGTTGAGTAATGGGCCGAGCTTGGTCATATTGAACATCAATAATGGGTCAAGTATCGAACCCAACTTTCAATAATGAAAGACAATACACATTAATAATGTTAGAGAAAATTATGCAACACGCCAATATAAACTGGTGTATTTTGACAAATGAAAATATACATTTCGTATTTTATAAAAATGCTAGAATACATGAAATTTGGTTTTGACAAATATAAAAAAAGAAACCATGATTATCAAAATTGCAAGACTAATTCAAATAAAAACTGTTTTTTCGTCATAATCTCATTTATTTTTTGAATTTGTTCTCTCTCTTCGATTTTTCTCTCTCCTCTCCCTTTGCTCTCTTTCCTTTGTAATCGCGAAAAAGCCCTAGCTCTGTCACCCTCTGCTTCCCTCTTGTAGTGTGTCAGTTTGTTCTTGTCTTCGTCGCGTCTCGTTTCTCCCTCGCCCGTCGTCTGTCACAGTGTCTTGTCTTTCCCTCGTCAGTTGTCCGTCACGTTTTTGTTCGTGTGCTCCTACGTGTCTCGTCTTTGTGCTTCGTGTCGTTCGTCTGTCTGTTCGTTCGTCGAGCAATGCGATGACGTTTGGCCAAAACGGTGGGGGAAGTCGACGATAGATCTGTGAGGAACAGTGGGAATCTGAAGGGTGGTGGCTGCTCCTTTGTTTTCATTTTTTACAAAAATGGCCCCAAATTTTAAATTATTTCTGTTTTAATCTTTTTTTTGTTTATTCATGTTGTAGATTGATTTTGAGGATTATTTTAAATAATTTTAAGGAACTCTTTTTTTTGTTTGGTTAAGTAATTTATTTTTGTAGGTTTATTAAAAAATAAAATTAAATGAGAAGACTTTTGTCGGTTGATTTTAGTGAGTTTGGAGATTTTTTGAATTATATAGATTTTTTACAGGAATAGATACATTTTGATGAATTGTGGATACATTCGGATATATTTAGAGACTAAAAATTATATAAAATTAAAATTTCAATGCACTTGGATACATATAGATACTATAAAAAATTATATAAAAATTAAAATTTGGATACATTTTGGGGACTATGAAAAAAATTATAAAAATTTTATGAAAATTTATAATTTGGAGACATTTAATTTCAATAATATTATATCAAAAACTTATTAAATCAATTTTTATATAAAAAATTGTGATTTGAATATATATTGATACATTTGGATACATTATTTAGACACATATGGATATATTTGGATACATTCTGAAATATCAGATTTTTTTTCCCTTTGAATTCATCTTTTCCACGGAAAAAAACACTTTCTAGAAAAAAATCAGGATTTTTAGCGAAAAAATCTCAATTTCTTGATCAATTTATCAGTCAATTAGAAATTTGATATTTTTTTTGATCGAGCCTTTAACTCTGTCAAGAGGAGGCTTTAAGCATCACTGCATAGCGTAGAATTTGAATTGAAATGTCTTGTATCTATTAGGCTGCTTGAGCCCCGTTCCTAGCCCCCTGACCGGGACGCGTTACCTTGTCCTGGTCTGCTAGCATGTCCCCTTCAAAGGGACATGCTAGGAAGTATGGTCTCCACACCCAATAAAATAATAGTTAAATTTTTTAATAATTGTTACAAATTTTGTTTTAGTCCATATTATTAAAGTTATGATATTTTTTTATCCCTCCTTTCATTTTGGGTTATTTTATTATCTTAATTATTGTTATTTAAAATTATTTTTTGTCCCTCTTTCTCATTTAATTCAATAAATAAGATTGTTAGAGTAATTAATAAATATACATGACTTGATTAATTTTCTAAATTATTTTTAATTTTAACTTGAATTATTTGTTTTAAATGGATTGGTAGTTTTTATTTGTTATTTTTGGTTTGATAATAGTTTCTTGAAATTTAAATTTATAAAGTATAAAATTAATACCTTGTATTATTTTTAATATTATTGTAATATTATTTTTTTATTTTTATAATGAATTTATTTTTTTAATACAATATTATTTTTATTTTAATGAATTATTTTTATTTTAATAAACACTTTTTATTTTAATGAAATTGGAGTAGAAATTATTTTTAATTTAATGTAATATTTAATATTTTATTTTTAATATTTTATTGTAATTTTTTTATTTTAATTTAATTTTTAAATTTTATGAATTATTTTTATTTTAATATAATATTTTTATTTTAACGACTTATTTTTATTTGATTGAACTATTTTTATTTTAATGAATTTGGGGTAGAAAGTATTAAATGAAGTAGTAGATAAAAGTTGAAGATTAAAATAAAATTGTGTTTAGTAGAAAGTTGAGTACGCATCCCGCGAGACTTTTAAAATAGCCCCTGGTTACGGATGAAAAAACTGATGGGCTAGAAAATAGAGACTTTAATAAAATAACAATAAAAAAACTGAGCTGACGTCTTGCGGGACGACTTCAAAGACCGTGGATTACGAATAACCTTAAAGAGATCCAAACCGACTTCTCTAACAGCTTACGGTTAATTCATTATGTTCTTGTAAAACAACAATCAATTTCAATTAATTCATGTCAGGAACAACAAGTGTAATCAATTCAATCAGAACGTAATGTCATTACTGTCACGAAATATCTATCAGCGGAACAAATAAGTGATGGTCCAAAAAAAAAGCAGAACAAATAAGTAACTCATTAATTTTGTTTACTGTGAGAAATGAATGCAAGTGGTGGATAAAGTTTTCCTTCCATGGCAGCAGTGGTAATGGAAGAGACTCCACAAAAAAAGAGCCTTAGAGAAAGAAAAACGACTTCTTGAACAAGAAAAACAGATCTACCAAGCCCAAATTCCGTCCCAAATCCGTTCAAAACTCGCAGGAAAAACCGGCCCCGTTTCCGGTGCGGACTTAGATGGCTATGGCTCCTCTTATAGTCCTATGAGCCCACAAAAACATGTCAAAGCACTGGCTGATCGTTTTATGAAAGAAGGAGCTGAGGATTTGTGGAACGAAAACGACGGGCCTTTAAAACCTCCGGTGCCTCGTCCGATTCGAAGGCCATAATTGAATGGTTCGAGGGGCGGGATTGATTTGAAGAAGCTGAAGTCTAGTTTTACTAACAAGAGAAGTTATTCAACGCAGAGGAGCAATGAATTTGGAGGTAAAAATGATAACTCTGAGAGTAAAGAGGAAATTTAGTAGCAATGAGAGGTTTTCTGGCAGTAGTGATTCCAATTATGTGTTTGGAAGTGATTCAGGGAAGTATTTGGCCAGTAGTTTAACGAAAAGGCGTGAAAATGAGTCTAATTCAAGGAATGTGAGTGATTATATAAGGAGTGGAGGGGGATTTGTGGGCGGAAACCGAGGAGGTTTATGAGGAATGACGGTTCTTCGAGTGAGGATGATGAGGATTATGTAGGGGTTGATTCAGAGGATAAAGGTGGGATAAGGATAAGGAGAAAACGGGTGAGGGAGATTGCAAGTAGGGCTGCACTGGGGAATTATGACGTGAAGACCACGAAAAGGGTCCCGTTGAAGGATCTGGAGAAGGAGACTGATTTTTCCACAGAGGTTGAGCTCCTCAGGCGCAAGCTTGAGAAGTCTAAGTTGGTTGATGATGAAGATCATAAGGTCGATGATGAATCAATTCTTAGTGAGAAAATGTTAGGAGGACATATTCTGTTGGTGCATAATTTGTTTCCTTTTCTCCTTTTGCTTCCATTTCCTCAATGTCTGCTATCTTTTCTTTGAAATTGAACGGGAATGAGGAGAAATAGGACTGTAGGCTTGTTGTATTGTTCAGTTCTATTTATTATAACTATTTAAAGAATCAGTTTGTTGAATGCTTACCTATTTATTGTTTTTTTCCCCTACAGATTTAACGAGAGTTGTATATTTCCGTTGACCATAAAAGCACTTAAACTACTCTTTCAATATGCCTTGAGGGTATTTTTACTCTGTTTTGTTTTTTATTTTCAATCCCGTTTACTATCTGTCATATGGTGCAAATTTATATATCCAGCTCAGAAGTGAATTGTTCAGCCAAACTATTGATTTTGTTGCATGAAAACTCTCTGTTATTTCTTTTGGTCTATTTGTCTTTTAAGTGCTTCTATCATATTATAAATGTCATTCTATATCTTGAAAAAAAACAATTGTTGCAAAAAAATATTTCTCCTTATCCGTATATTGCTCCAATTGCCTCAAAACATTATCACTTTTTTATCTGTTTTTTTTTTCTAATTGGATTAGGCAATGATGCATTGGTCAAAGCCAAAACAGGCACTGGAAAAAGTGTAGCTTAGTTTGTACATTACAAGTCCCTTGCCACTTTTCTGACTTAGTTTGAACTAGTGTATTTGGTTATTTTTTTCAGCACTGTTGTTAAACACGAGCAGCTTCCTGCTATTGGAGCAGTTTTGAAGGCAACAAGTAGTAAAACCAGGCCTTGGGTCTCTCCCATATATTTCTGATTCTCAGTCCAACTAGAGAGCTGGCGAGTCAAATAGATGCAGAAGCAAAAGCTCTGTAGAAGTTCCATGACGGTATAGGTGTGCAAACTCTTGTCGGCAGCACACGTTTCAAATTGGATCAGAGTCGCCTAGAATCAGATCGTTGTCAGGTTGGCCATACTCGTTTCTTTTTGTTTGATTATTTTTCTGACTGGGAAAGTAAAATTTCTATTTAGATTTTTATCTAGAAATCTGTGAATTTGCAGATAATTGTTGCAACTCCTGGTCGACTCTTAGATCACATTGAGAACAAGGGTGGTTTATCTGTACATTTGATGTCAATAAAGATGTTAATACTCGATGAAGCTGATCACTTACTTGACCTGGGTTTTCGGAAGGACGTGGATAAAATGGTAGACTGTTTGCCGCGCCAGAGAAAATCATTGATGTTCCCTGCAACAATTTCAAAAGAGGTGGCTTTATTATGCCTATTCAGGTTTGCCGAATATCTCAGCTTGTATTGAAAAGATAGCATGCTTTCATTGATACTGTGGGGCTGGGATGCGTGGAAACTCCTACAAAGGTATTTTTTTCAAAACATTGTTGGTTCCGCAAATTTAAAAATTCCAAGCCGGCAATTGCTAGTAGCCTAGCAATGTGATCTTATTACGTAATGTACTGGTTTACATTTTACACCGATAAATTTAACTTGCCAAATGAAAATATAACCTATCAAAACCAGTTTTTTATTGATATCGTGAAGCTTGTGGTCTATTCCAATATCATATGCATTCTCCCTCCCACTGCATGTTATTCCGAACTTAGGCACAGGAAGCAACAAGCTTTGATTCACCTCTTCAATTTCTACGTGCAGATTTAATAGTCTTTTTCTAGTTTTTCCACATGAAGCTGTGGTCTATTCCAATATCATATGCCCTTTCTCTCTCTCCATAACACCCCATCTCTCTCTTCCTCTTATTTTCATCTGAAAAAAAAAAAGAAAGAAAGAATAGTCGTCAAATAATGAAACATGAAGCAAAATAGATGTTAGATTGAAAATAAAAAATTGTCAAAATCAGTACGTGAGTGCTACGGCCTCAACGAGTGATTGACAAGCCGAACATAGTTTGATTTCAGAAAGTTCAGGGGGCGGCGGAGGTTAAGGCTCAGAGGTAGGTTGAGCCTGAGTTTGGGGTTGAACTTGCAGACATTGTTTGCACAATAGAAACACTAAACTGAATATAATGATAACCCTTTGCCAGCCCACCATCGACATATTTAGCGTCATTCCCTTCGTCAAAATCACAAACAAGGAAAGAAAAACATGCACCATATCAATATTACTATTAACTGTAGCATATCAGTACCACTATTAACTGTGGCATTTTTCTAGTTTTCCAAAGGGTTGAGGAGGAAAAAGTTTGGGGATACAGGAATGTGATGAAAAAAAGTTTGATGATAGGAAAATATAATGAAAATGTGAGGTACGGATGTAAGTTGATGATAAGTGCTTTTATAATGGCAATACAAAGCATGTTAATGCGAAGAAGCTTCAGAAAGGATTGAAAGAAACTTGATGAAAGAACGAAATCACATTTTAGGAAAATTGATGAAAGAACGAAATCACTTCTCAATAAACGTTTTTAGGAAACAAAGAAGTTAAAACTCTAATATAGGCACTAACGCGACGTCTGGAGGTTGAGGCGGATTTCTATGTTCAATAAAGTTAAAATTTTCACTTTTAGCTCTATTATTTTTCTTTTTTTTTGTCGCAAGGACCTTGTAAGACTCGAGTCTTGGTGAAAACTTCACCGGCTTCTACACTACACACTTTCTTAAACAACAAAGAGTAGCATAAAAGGAGTGATCCGAGAGTAATTAATTGGAATATTTATGTATGAAAAATATTGAAATTTTCTACCAAATATTCTATTTTAACCTCAATACCACTCACAGACTTGTTGTCCCCAGCTATTTCTTTCACATTTTTGGAGGTGGGGCTCTTTTTTTTTGCACTTTCAGGTATGGTCTCTTGGTCTTCTAGCTGGGTCGTTGTATTCTCTGCCAACCTTTTCCTTTGCTCCCTTCTCTTTTGTAAACGAGTCAACTTCTCACAGAATTTATTGTGGTAAGTCACCTGTCATTTGTTAGGAATAGGGGTAAGAACAAACTTGGGTTGATTTCTTTGAAATTTTGGTGTCTGCCATACAGGATCTTGTCCCCTTGGATTCTTTTCCTCCTGGACTTGTTCAGTTTCAGTTTGTTTCTTTATCCACACCTTTCTAACACATTATTGAACACGATGGGTGTAGTCCCTTATGGCATAGGAGTTGTCTTCCTCGCCATACATGCCCCCGAGCCGAAAAAGTATTTTTTTTATGCTCATTAGCTCTTGGTTGGGTGTCCTTTTGTTCTTCTAAAACCTCCTGAGCCACAAATGGTGTAAAATTTGATAGCTCTCCCAGAGATTTAATTATTTCTTTTTTGTCTTACTCCCTATGGGTTTCTTCCTTGTTGTAGGGTGGTTGGGACACCTCTACAGCCTGCTTTTCCACTTCTTCTATCCCTTGGAGTGTTGTCCCTTAAGGTTTTTCACTGGTGCATTCTTTGTTTTGGAATTCGTAGCTATATCCATAGCCTGCTTATCTATTTTCTTTTCAACCTCTTGGTTTAGCACCTCTGGGCATTGCCCCCCCTGCGCGCGAGTGTTTTACATGGTTCCTCCAAGGGGACACTAGGGGAACTGCTATTTCCACTAGGCTTTTCCTCCTTTGGCATATCATTAATTTTTGAGGTTTAAGTGGTGTTCTTTTAAAGACAAGCCATAATCTCCCAGTGATTTTTCTGCATATTATCTTGCAAAGTTACAGCAAGGTTTTCGATAGCTTTGAGTATTTGATTAAAAATACCAGGATTGCAAACCATTTGGACAATTGGAGCCTGTCCATTTTGGGCTGATTGCACCTTTACAAGAACAAGTTGAATGCCTACTTCCTTTGTTGTTGCAATGGCTCCGCTCTCACGTTTCTAGTATTGAAAACAACAGTCTCTTTTCCACTTTTTGTTTTCATCATTGCTTATATCGTCCCACGTTGTGTGCCACAAATTGTTCCCTGAAAATTTGAGAAATCAGTCCAAGGGAGAACGCTGCTCTTTGGTTCGAGTGTTGTTTAGAGCGTGCCAATGAATTTTGGGTTTTCCTAAACCGTGAATTGGGGTGATTTGCACTCAAGAAATTAATCTAACTTATTAACAAACTAGGCAATAGGTCTCTTGTTTCTTTAATTGACAATAAAAAGATAAAACAATGATAAACAATTGAAATGAGATTGAACTTGCAATTGATTTGAATATTGAAGACAATTGAATAGCAAAATAACAGCTGGAAATGCTAATGAAAATTGAAGACAGTATTGAACGCTTTAACAAAACAGAGTATAGGACCCATGTTGTATAGGGTCGATTTGATTGATTGGTTGAAAAAGTCCTTTTGTTGTCCATCTTTTGCTTTTTTTATACTGCTTCTGGTGGATTGACAACCAAGAATTCTTGTTATAATTCCATAATCTTTGCCAACTATTTCCAGCAGTCAAGTAACATGATTTTAGCAGAGGTTCCCTAGGGGTTCTTTGGCCGTCCTGACATGTTGCCTTAAGTCTCACTTAATTTGTTGTCTTCCTATGGAACAATGCTAATTTTTCTCCTCACATAATTTTATTGCAGGCATTTCCTTCTAGGTCATTGAAATCACGCATGGGTTTCCTGAGTCACTAGGATAATTGCTTTTCTTTGTCTTTTCCTTCCTTATGTGGTGCTTTACTCCAGCATGCATTCACAATTTATTCTCTTTCCATGGTAAGTTTCATTTCTCAGAGAATTGCAAAATTTCACCGTAAATAAATACCCTTATTATTATTAAATTTAAATTGATAATATAATAAAAATAAAAAATATTTATTTTTATTACATAAAATATATCTTCCAGGAGATATAAAACTACAATTAATAGTTCATATAAGTCTATAATGAAGAATATTTTAAAAAAAATTGACAAAAATCAATTTATTTAATTAAATAAAATATTTTACATATAATATATTTACAAAATCTGAAAAATATAAAATATTTTTTGTAACTTTTATAAAAATTGATCTATATAAAATAATTAAAAATTCATTTATGAAATGATTTATAAATTTTAGAAACAAATAGAATTCTGTAAGTAAATAGTATTTTGAAGATACGTTCGTAAATATATATTATTGACACTAAGGAATTTGGACATCCTGAAATGAGTCAAAAAGTTACTTTCCGAGCTCAAAAGGAAGTCAAGAGGCTGACTTTTCGAGAAATTGAACTTCTTTTATTCAACCAAACAAAATAATTTCTCAATTTTTTTGGAAGTTACACTTCTCCCACTTTTTGACCCCAACTAAGCAAGCCCGAATATAGCCATAGCATTCATAAACATGCCATTAATCTAGTTTTATAGTTGATCAGATAGAGAAAAAAAAAAGAATTTTGAGAATGAAACACTAGACTGATGATGAACAATTGAGTTGACAATGATAGGACAGTTAAATTAATTTAAAAATAATAGACATCAAGAAAATGATACTTACAGTAGTATATTAATCACAGTTAAATTAATTTAAAAATAATAGACATCAAGAAAATGATACTTACAGTAGTATATTAATCACAGTTAAATTAATTTAAAAATAATGACCATCAAGAGAATGATACTTACAGTAATATATATGAACAATCGAGTTTTATGGTCTTTGAACACAATTGGATTTACCTAAAATAGATGAAAAATGGAAGTAAACAAATCATTATCTTAGTTATTATTTAACTTGTATATACCGAAGTGACTTTATATTTGTAAAAACATTTATCGTTAACCCAACAATAAATTACTTTGAATAAGGCCTCTTAAAAAATAAATTAGAGAAAAATTAACTACTTACCGTTAACTCAACAATAATAGTGTCACGACCGTTTTGAAGCTTCATTTGGATAGAACTATACTGATTGTTTTAAACTTGTTGATTATATAAACTAGCCCCAATATAGCCTCCATAATATTTTTTGTGTGGGTATCACTTGTGTGAAGAACTACATACTGTTGATTCTTAGTTTTGATGATTTTAATAAAACATGTGAAAAAATTAAACAGTGCACATTACAACTTAATCTAAGCCCGTAGCAGTATGATCAAGACGCATTATACTAGTTGCAAGTCACGTTGATCATATTCAAGGATTTTTGGGTTTTTCAGAAGTGTTACAAGTTGCATATCAGAGGTTGCAAGGCACGTTAATGTAATTCACTCAGGAAGCAGGTCTTCGAATCATACAAGGCGAGTTGCACTGAGATCAAGTCGTGTTATACGAATGAAAAGCTCTTGGCCTAGATTGCACTTGCACACAAGTCACGTTGTAGGCTATACATGTCACGTAGACGGTATGTGTATCAGACTTGAAGTCAACTTGCAAGGCAACGCCATTCAACGTTTCATTTCGCTTTAAGTCACGTTGATGAGTAAAGGAGTCACCTTTGAAGAAAGCTATTAACGCACATTGTAAGTCATACAAGTCACGTTGACGAGGTTGATATCAATATCTGACAAAGTAGGTGCCTCGGGATTCAAATTCGAATATTCTATGGCATTTGACAGCTGCACGTGAAGAATCAAAGGTGTGATCTTTGAAGATCGTTAACAGGCGTAGAAGCCTAAAGTGGCTATGATCAACGCACACTGAGGCTTGATCAAAGCACGTTGCAAGAATGTAAGTCACGTTGTGATCCAAAAAATCCCAGGTGACTGCTCTTGATGAAGACCCAAAGAGCATTGCAGAAGTGTAAGTCACGTTACCTTAAGTGACATTTGAGGCCGTAGCATCTGAGTTGGATACAAGTCACGTAGAAGAGAAAAAAGTCACACAGTATCTCAATGGGACATCTACAACGCATGTTACATACCAGTCTATGCACGTTATACCTGCTGATGTCGTTAAAATCAGAATTTCTCTTTCATCTCTCAACAACTATTTCAAGAACTGCAACGACTATATTTTGAAGATTGCCTATAAATAGAGGTCCTCACTTCAGAGGCAAGCAATAGAACATCTTGAAAGCATGCCCAAGATTTGCTATTCTAATTCTTGATTTTCTCTCTCTAAGTGTTCTTAAGTTCTTACACTCCAACCAAGCTTTTAAGTTGCTATTTGCTTTCTGTTTTGGTATGAGAATACCATTTTGATATGGGAAACTGATTGTAATTAAGTTTTGGTGTTAAAGCTTGAGGATAGTATAGGTTTGTTTGTTGTTGCCTTGAAAAACAAGTAATTATTGGTTTTCTTGTTTTGGTACAGTTAAAAACAAAGTTGTAAAGGTTGTTTGTGAGCCTGCAAAACAAGAGTTGTAAAGGTTTCCCTCCACTTGGAAGTGAGCAAGAATCATAGTGGATTGCTAACTCTCTAGTGAGCTAGAGGAGTGAACGTAGATCAAGGAGAACCAAACCACTATAAATCTCGAATTTATCTTTCTATCTCATACTCCTTTTAATTTCAATTTTTGTGATTGTGTGTTGGATTGAGCTACTATTTTTGCTTTACAAAAGATTGCAAAAAGTTTTCAAAAAGCTTTTGTTCTTAACAAGAATCCAATTCACCCCCTCTTGGATTGCTATATTGGAATTACACATACTAATTGTAGAATTGTAAATTAGTAAAATATAAAAAAAAGAATCCATATATTATATATAGTCATTTTTGGCTCCCTTCAGTCCAGAACAAAGAAGTCTTTATAATGAACACCAACTTGCCTTTGAAGGCTGTTTTGGGCTGGAAGGAACTCCCATTTCTCCTTGTTTCTCTTCATTTACCCAAAGTCTTCTTCATGGAATTGATAGAGGCTTGTTTGTGTTGTCGTCACACCGAAATATGTAGGACTTGTTTGCTTTGAATTCGTTCCCAATCAGCTTGAAAATGACAAACTACTTGCACCGACTATACATTACAACAACCTCTTTTAAGGCATGTAATGTTTGTTTGGAAGAAAAAATGGTCGTAACCATTTGAAGGAAAAGTGATCACTCATTCCCTAACCTGACTACATTCAGACAGCAACATGCTTATTTTCTGGTGATAGATTAAGATATCCATCACAACTCTAAAGCAATTAACGATTATAATTATTCAATATATCAATGTGCAATTCGTGCAAATAGATTTACAGCTTATTAGTACTAGAGGCACCTTCAATACTAAAAGATCGTGGGTTTAATCTTTGGTAGAAACGAACATATCAAAAACGGCTTACAATCGGTTTCTACTATCTAGAAGATATATAGAGAGAGCTGAAAGCATATGACCATGGCTTCAATGCGAAAGGTAGGATGCTGAAGTGATTGGAAGTCTTTGGTAACATAAGGATTGGTTGTTGTTTTAGTGAAGAAACTTGTATTAGATGTGTGGTCCAAAAAGTCACCACCTCCAACAACAAAAAGAATCCTATGTAAGATCTATATTATTGATATTATATATAAATAATATAATTCTACACACTATTGAGGAAAGAAAAATATACTTACTTTTGCACTAGGTCTATCAGTAGCATTTTCAGGATTCAATTTTGAAGAATATATTTTTGCTGCCAATTTTGCTCGAATCAGATCGTCTTTAGTAACTTTTTTAATAGAAATTGTCCCAAATGGACATCCCTTTTCATTCAACCAAAATTTTTTCTGGTTTGAAAGAATTTCGTGATGAACACTTCTGATTATAACTTTTTTCATTCCGTCTCATATGAAATTAAAAAAAAATCTTGAAGTAATAATATTAACATATAATTATTGTAAAAACACAAACAAAATTATAATAATATGAAATCTTACCTAAAATTGAAATTTATAATCCTTTAATAAAGGATGGTCAAATGCAGGTTATTGATAGAAATCCACACAATTATATGTGTCTCCATATTTCGTCTGTTAATAGCAATATTCACTAATTAAATTATATCAATAAATAATAAAATAAATAATATTTTCTTGTTCACTCAAATAGAATATTCCCGATAGAATCCATGTCTTTAGATAAAAGTCCATACAGTAAGTTAATGATTTTTTTTTATAATCATCCCCTGAGTAAGTGGGTTTTCGTTTATGAAGATCTAATAGTTTGTGTGTAGGTTTAATTAAAAAAATAAATTTACATGTACGAGTCATTTAAGCTTAATGATTTTTTATAGTTTAATAATAAATTTAATTTTGAAACATTCCCTAATTAATTAAGTTGGTTTTTGTTTATAAATTTATAATAGTTTTTTTCTTTTTGAAAAAATAGACCATCCTACATGAACATCAAATCAACTAAGCTGAACCCACGATCCAGTGGCACTACACATAGATCAATTCAATTAGATTGACCTGAGCGAGAGTAGAGGAAAAAATTATAATAGTTTGTATCTAAGTTTAATTCATAAAATAAATTTATTTTTCGTTAATGATCCTCAATGAAATTTAATGTGCTTAAGAGGATAGATCATTTCCGAATGAATCTTTCGTTATAAAATAACTTCTCAAAATTATGAATAAGTTTCCTAAAAAACAAACTGAATGGTTTCAACCGCTGGTCTATTTAGAAATTCGAGTTGCTTGTCTAATTCTGCATCCTCTTCCCTTGACAATCTTTTTCCATTGATTCCTTCATAGCTCAAAATTACAAACCACATAAACATCAACACCCGAGTTTCCTTAAAATCCATCATTCCTATTACCAAAAACACAAAATTTGTATGTTATGAGTCTTCCATGTTTCGCATAAAAGCGTAGTTCCAATCGAATAACAAGAAAAAAAACGAAAGACTAGAATGAAAATAATAAAAGCGAATAAAAAGGATAATAAGAAATAAATAAGCAACTAAAACCAATATAAACTTACCAATTCCCTTTGCTTTTAACCGATGAGTTGCATTGTTCATATATATGGAGTTGAACAATACACAATGAGTACTGAAAGTTATATTAATTTATATATGCCACATAAAGCAAAGCCACAAAGATACATGCAGCCTATTAATTTTTGTTTTATCCAAAATTAAAATACTTTTTAGTGAAACGATATATGTTAAATTATCTCTATTATATAAACAAATTTACATTCGATCATCCAATTGAATAATAAGAAAATTTGAGTTTATTATGATTCAGTCTCGTGATAATCCATGCTTGACTAGGCTAACCATAGTAGTAATCTTTTAACAATATTATTTATACTTCACGTGGTTCTCTCAATGCTTTTTATCTTATATCAAAATATCTTTAATGAACCAAAACCGAGATCCTTATCTGAAGCCAATTTCACAGGTATATTTGTTCAGTACACAACATATTCAAGGAATTACGATTTTTAAAAAACATGTCGCCCTATCTACTTTCTCACTGGGACTAATAAGGCAAGTTGCAGCCAACTGCCAAGTTTGCAATGAGCATTGTGCATGGAATTATTAACAATCACTCCTCCGTCCTCGCAGAAGTTAAAACCGGCTCAATTCGTTGGCCAACAATGGTTTCAACAAGTAGGTCCCAAATGAATCTGACCCACAATGTGATGAAAAGAAAAGATTAACTCACCAGCATTCTATAATGAACGGATATAGTAATTCTCGTCTTTTTAACTTGTACCAAAAAAAGGAAGTTATGCCATGCAAATATGCAATGATGACACGAACTATGGCATTGATGAGAAATTCATACCAAAATTTAATAAATAATTAGGGGTAAAGTGGAATAATTTACACGGTTCAACTGCTTCAAATTTTAATAAAAGCATAATCCTTCATAAGATGATAGTTAAGGGAATGAATTAGGAAGGCATAAGCTTAAAAAGTGGGTGATTGATACAAGCACAAACAAAATAAAAATGCTTACTTCATGACAAAGCCAACCCAATGTAAATAATAATAAATTTACATTCGATTATCCAATTGAATAATACCAAAAAACAAAATTTGTATGTTATGATTCTTCCATGTGTTCACATAAAAGTGTAGTTCCAATTGAATAATAAGAAAAAAAAACGAAAGACTAGAATGAAAATAATAAAAGTAAATAAAAAAGGATAATAAGAAACAAATGAGCAACTAAAACCAATATACTAGAAATGAACAGTGAAGAATTAATATAAACTTACCAATTCCCTTTGCTTTTAACCGATTATTAGTTGCAATGTTCATATGTATGGAGTTGTGCAATACACAATGAATATTGAAGTTTATTTTAATTTATATATGCCACATTAGGCAAAGCCACAAAGATATATGTAGCCTGTTAATTTTTGTATGTGGTGAGAACGAAAAAGAAAGGGGAAGTCTTCAATTTTTGTATGACACGTCTCAACTTATGGAAATTGTTAAGGTGTGTATAATATAAAAGATTTGAATATTGTTGAAATTTAATTGAATTGTTTAAGAATTGGAAGCCACGGTTTAAATTCAAGAAGAAAAGCTTGGATTGGTTGCTTGATTGAAACATAAGCCATGATTGGTGAATGAATAAATAAAGGAAAGAACATGATAGGTGGAATTAGAAACGAACAAAAGAAGTCAATTGCATGGCATGATTGCATGGGCCGAATTATTGGATTTAAAAGGAAGGAATGAAGCTGGGTGGACACGGTCACACGGTTTGGACCGTATCTCACAGTATTGGTCCGTGTGTCGTAAATTCCAGCTATGTAATTCGTGTCTTAGCATGAATAGAATTTGTTTTAGGGTTTCCTTGACCTAATTAATCAGGTAATTCATTATAAACTATAAATAGGTGGCTTGAAACAATTCAAGTAAGGCTTTTGATCATTTTGAGACTCTGAATAATATAATTACTCACTCTTTGCCAGTGAACGTAGGTCGATTGACCGAACCACGTAAATCTTGTATTCTTGTGTGATTATTCTTTGTTTAATTCCGCGTTCTTCTATCGTCTGATTTCCTGACAAATGGTATCAGAGCCACAAAAGTTTGTTTAGAAACTCTTGGGTTCGTTCTACATAATAAAAATGTCTTCATACAAATTCAAGATTGAGAAATTCAATGGATCGAATGATTTCAGGTTGTGAAAGCTGAAGATGAAAGCAAATATGATTCAACAGAAGTGTGAGGAGGCCATGAAGAAAAATTATCGGTAGAACTGACAGCAGCGCAAAGAGCGGAGACTGTGAAGAGAGCGCATAATGTAATTTCATTGAGTCTAGCGGATGAAGTCTTGAGGGAGGTAACTGATGAAACTACTACAGCAGGTTTGTAAGAGAAACTTGAGAGTAAGTATTAGAAGAGACCCCTGTAGAACAAGCTTTATCAGAAAAGACGATTAAATACTTTGAAGATGTCAGAAAATATGTAGGTAAAAGAACATCTTGATAAATTTAATAAGATTATATTAAATCTGAAAGGTGTTGGTGTTGAAATCGATGAAGATGATCAAGCTATGTTTCTATCATATTCTTTGCCTGAATCATATGAGAGTTTTATTAATATTATCATATATATTAGAGATGAAATTTTTGTTAATGATGTTAAAGATGCTTTGTTGTTTAAAGAATTGAAGAGGTTAATTTCTAGTTCGAATGTAGACAGTGTAGAGCCTGGATTAACCGTGAGTAGGGGTAATAGAATAGAGAAGAATTATAGTTTGAGATGTTATCACTATAAGGAGATTAGACACGTCAAAAAGAATTATCCACATAAGGAAAATGGTGAAAAATCAAGTGTAGCAGTTATTCAAAATAATTCTGTGAAGTTTCAGAATAATTCTGATAAAAGAGAAAACAGTGAAGTGTTGACAGTTATTACATTTAAATTTGAAGATAGCTGGACATATGGTTCAATAATGTATCATACACAGACAATTACATCTTGATAAACTCGTGTTTCCTCGTCAGTTTGATGACAAAACAAGCAGAGACTAATTTCTGAATTATTTAGAAATTTAACAATCTACCGGATATATATATCTTCCCTTTATGACTTGAAGATTTCATTAATATCTTTAATGCCTTTTCTCATGTTTTGGAAAAACAACAGGGAAATAAAACCTGCTGCAGTGGCACAATGCATATGAAGTTAATGTGTGAACTTTCGAGGGAAAAAATTAAGATAACTTATCGTCCTTATTAATCAACATTAATATAACTTGTCATAAAGCTTTTTAAGTTCTGTACTTCCATAGAAACTTGAAGAATTTCAACCCAAAGAATCTCTTACGCGTAGCCATACAATCCGACTCACCGTATGTGTACGACGACGACGACGACGTGTTGTTTAAAGTTTCAACCAGACGTTTTACCGTTCTTGATTAAAGACGACATGCCGCTTACTGTCAGTGCCAAAGAACGAGCATTCACAGTTACAAATGACCAGATGTTCAACCCTCTTGCATGACAAGTCGTTTTCTATTTTGACAGCGCATGACCCCTCTCTCCAGAATTTAATCAACTTAAATTCTATCACAAAACAATAATTGATTTTTTTTGAAATAAAAAATAATTGATAAAATTAAAAAATAGATTGAACTTACATTCAGAAATAATTTATATAGTACAACCAATAAACTTCTATTTCATTGATATTCGAGTCAGTTTAACCATAAACAAGTCATAGCTTTAAATTTTTTAAATTAAAAAAAATCAGAAATAATAAAAAGTAAAATTTGGGAAATAACGTAAATGATGACTTAAAATACTTTATACCTAGAATTCAAATATGAGTATAGAAAACAATAAGTAAAAAAATAATACCAAAATAAAGGATATCTCTTTTGAGTACCACCATGTGAAAGTAGGTCTCGAACTTGTTCATTGCATATCTCGACCATTTGAACACCAACTTCATAGGAAATAGCCACTCCGGCTTTGCGAAATTTGGTAAAGATCATGCAAGGATCGATAGTTGAAAACCCAGTCTTCTTCCGATGAAACATTAGGTCCACTCTACCAAAAAAGTAAACATATAATAAGTTTAACTGTCCTTAGAATAAATCCATCTTTTGAAATATATTAACAAGTTTCTACCATAGTGTAAGTCTTTCCAGACCCAGTTTGACCATACGCGAAAATACAAACATTATATCCATCAAGAACATACCGAATTAATGGCTGGGTATCCAAGAACACCTCCTCTATCAACAAATAACATTGAAACAATGAAATCAAAATTACATCAGGTATGATCAAAAAGTATATCTCGCTCCAACATTATATCGGGTATGACAAAAATATTTGCGAGAATTACAAGAAGAAAATTTTGATCATTGCATAGAAAATCTAACCTGGGCTAGCAGAGGGGCCAAAAACTTTATTAAATTTAAAGAGTCTATTGCTGTCTTTTCCTTGTTTTGAATGATTTGAAACAACTAACTCTCCGTTATCGCCAATATAATCTATTGTGGTTAGCTTCTTACATTGACCAGGAAGGAATGATCTTATCCGACAATAGACTCTAATATTTCCTGTAATATATGGGAGACAGTTTACAGATATGCATAAGCAACAAAGATAAGGACATATAATAAAAATAAAATAAAATAAAAATATAAGTACCTTTCAAATCCTGGACCTCATTATACAATTTCCGGTTTTCTGCGAGAACTGCATGATACTTCTCAGCAGCATCTACTAATCCCTTAAGCTTCACTCCTATTCAAGATGATAGATAGAATATAAGTATCATGAGAACTTTGACCAGCATGTTAATGCCATTATAAATTACTAAACCAAATAAGAAGAATACCCAAGAAATACCCAAGAAATGAAATTCCTCCGAGTAACCCCTTTTAGCCCTCAAAATTTCATGCTTTATTGAGATGGAAGCTGCTTGTAATTCCTACAACCAAAATTTTCAAATTAATGAAGCATGTCACAGCATAAATCACTCAAAGATTAAGAACAAAAAGAAAAAAAACAAAATTAACCTGTATAGCTTTGTGTTGAGAATTTATGAAGCTTCGGTAGGTGCTTTCTTTCTTTTTCCATTTCTGAAATTTAGATTCGGAACACGATTCAAGTTATTTCACCTTTCTCCTTGACTCTGAAAGAAAATGCTCAAGTTCCTTTAACCTCTTCTCCAACTCATTTTTTGTACTCTTTGCCTGTGCTTCCAATTTCTAGCAATGCTCATCATGTATTTTTTTTGCCTTGTCCAATTCTTGCCTGAGAGTCGAATTTTCAAAATCTACCTGATTTTTCTCTTTCTTTAATCTAATCAAATCCTCCTGCTCATGTTTTTCCTTTTCCTCTAATTTAGATTTCTCTATCTGCAAAGCAAAAAATAGATAAAGCAAGGGCATATGGTTCAATAATATATCATACACAGACAATTACATCTTTTGATAAACTCGTGTTTCCTCATCAGTTTGATGACAAAACAAGCAGAGACAAATTTCTGGATTATTTAGAAATTTAACAATCTACGCGATATATGTCTTCCCGTTATGATTTGAAAGATTTCATTAATATCATTGATACCTTTTCTCATGTTTTGGAAAAACAACAGGGAAATAAAACCTGTTGCAGTGGCACAATGCATATGAAGATAATGTGTGAACTTTCCAGGGAAAAAACCAGGTTAACTTATCATCCTTATTAATCAATATTAATATAACCTGTCATAAAATTTTTTAAGTTATGTACTTCCATAGAATCTTGAAGAATTTCAACCTAAACACTGTGTAATCATAACTGCCATTGTTATATAGTTACTATCATATAACCAACTTTTAAGGTGTGTTTGGTATGAAATGAGTAAAGATTTCATTTCATTTGCAAATGAAAAGAAATGAAATCCATAAGAAATTTGATTTGCAAATGAAATGAACTATTTGGTATACACGCATTAACTCCTATGATACACGCAACAAAAAAGCAAGAACCGCATTTGAAATTATGTATGAATTTTATGCTTTACAATTTATTCATTTGTATATGAATTTCATATTTACAACAATAACCTCTAATTTAAATTTCTCTATCTGCAAAGCAAAAAATAAATAAAGCAATGGCATATGGTTCAATAATATATCATACACAGACGATTACATCTTGTTAAACTCGCGTTTTCTAGTCAGTTTGATGACAAAACAAGCAGAGACGAATTTCTGGATTATTTAGAAATTTAACAATCTACGTGATATATATGTCTTCCCTTTATGATTTGAAAGATTTCATTAATATCTTTGATGCCTTTTCTCATGTTTTGGAAAAACAATAGGGAAATAATACGTGTTGCACTGGCACAATGCATATGAAGATGATGTGTGAACTTTCCAGGGAAAAAAACCAGGTTAACTTATCGTCCTTATTAATCAATATTAATATAACCAGTCATAAAACTTTTTAAGTTATGTACTTCCATAGAATCTTGAATAATTTCATCCCAAACATTGTGTAATCATAACTGCCATCGTTATATAGTTACTATCATATAACCAACTTTTACGGTGTGTTTGGTATAAAATGAATAAAGATTTCATTTTATTTGCAAATGAAATGAAATGAAATCCACAAGGAATTGGATTTGCAAATAAATGAACTGTTCGGTATAGTATATACTAAAATTTTAATTTTTTTTCAATTGTAAATGAATTCCTTATTTAGTGTGACTTAGAAATTAGAATTGTTTGTACATTGTAATTAAAATACCCTTACATTTATAATACTAATAAAAATTGTCACAACAATATTATATCAATAATTATTTGTTGATTATTTAAATAATTATTTAATATATATTTAATTATTTAATATTAAACAATTAAATATTTTTTAAAAATATTTGTACATTATTTTAGAATTAAAAGAGAGGGAGAGAGAAAGGGAGGGAGAGAGAGAAAGGAGGGGGAGGGAGGGAGAGAGAGAGAGAGAATAACCTTATGCAACATTGTGATTGATTTAAGGAAGAAGAGTGAATTTTTACGAGTTCTACTTCTCGAAAGGTTTAACATGTACCTTTATAACAAGAGGTTATACACCTAACGCGCTGGAAGCTTCCATTGTGCAATGCCAAGCTGATCGGCATCGGTCTTCTAAACTTGTATTCGCACATCCATTAACTCCTATGATACATGTAATACCCCAGTCAGATTCCGGTAAGATTTTATGTAGTCTTCCATTTGGTTCCATTTCAATCTTGATTGTTACGAGTGTTGAGTTGAGGATTTATGTTTGTGAGAGGTGTTACTTGAGTAAGCATTCGTGTGTTACTCGAGTGAGCTGAGGTGTGGATTACTCGAGTAAGCTTCTGTATTACTCGAGTAAACCGTGTTCTTGGATGAACATCAAGAACACCTGGGAAAGGTGTTACTCGAGTAAGCAGGGCGTCACTCGAGTGATGCAGACCGGTTACTCGAGTGAAGGCACTGTTTTGGGCAGGGGTCAATAAATACCTCCACCCGACTCTTTTACATCTCTCACCTCATTTTCAACTCTCTCTCACTCAAATAGGTGTGAAACGCGTTCCTGCTGCCCTACATTGTTCCCATTTTGTTTCTAAAGGTAAGATTACGTATCTAATCTCTTCATTTCATCCATTTCATGTCTTTATATTCGGATTCATGCTTTAGGCCAAGTTTGCATTTGGGTTTGCATTTTCGGGATGATTCTGAGTTAATGGATGCTTTTGGTTATTAGCTCTGAGTTGTTTGAGGTTAAGGGAACATGATTCAAACTTTCAATCATCCTATTTGATGAGGCATTGGTTGAGTTAGGGTTAGCTTCGTTTTTGGCCTATCTAGGGTGATTCTGAGTTGCTTTGTTGGTTTTGACCCTAGATTCGTGTTCAGGGCTTTGTTTAGAGTCAATGTGGGTGTTTGATATTGATTTTGGTCGGTTAAATCATGTTTCACGATTTCTGGGTTCATCTGGATTGTGCCTTACTCAAGTAAGGGGCTTGCTTACTCGAGTAAGAGGAGTCTTGTCTCACTCGAGTGACCGGCGTGGCTTACTCGAGTGAAAGGACGGTTGTCTTACACAAGTAACCACGTTTGGCTTACTCCAGTAAGACTCGAGAAAGATGAGGGGTGTCTTACTCGAGTAAGTCAGTGTGTTACTTGAGTAAGATGAGATCCTTTAGGACTTGTTTTGTAATTTTGCATTTCGTCGATTTCTGATAGTTCGGGGACTCTTTTGGGGATTTTGACTACTTGGAAAAGTTAGTTAGCTATTCTAGTATAATCGGAGGACTATTTTTGTAATTTATCAAGTCTCGGGGACTAAAACATAATTTTGCACTGGTCGAGGACCAAACTATAATTTTATGTAGATTTCGTATTTTGGATCCAGAATAATATATTAACATTCGTTATGGATCATTTGGAGTCTTTCGAGAGTCTGCATCTGCACATCATGCATCTGGTATTTCCACAGTACCGTATTTGACTTTGCTTTTGATATATCTATCGATATATTTTTGCCTTGTTCAGCTTCTTGTTTGTGCCTGAGAGACCAGCCACCGATGAGTGGGGCCTGACAGGTGTTTTGCACTTGGACTTCCAGGTGAGTGAATAGCAGCTTCAGACACATAGGTTGTGTCTCAAACTGTATATGCTTTCTGTTGTGTATAACACATATTTTGAAAATGAACTAATCTAATGATTGGCTAATGATAAACTATTTATGTGTATTAATCAAGACTCTGCTTTGAAATTGATATATATGTACTATATATCTCTCCTCTGATTTTGATGCTTCTACGCATACTCTCTTTTGATATTATATATTAGTGTGCTTTTGTTTTCTGATGTGGGGCACATACTGTTACGGGGTCAAACGTAACCTTCGGTATGCCAACGCTTTGATAAACCCGGCTATCAGTGTTGTCGATAGTCATATGTCCTGATCCGACATATGATTTGATATGGATTGTGACGGGGTCCACATACTTTGTTATTAGTGCCACGTGCATGCCTTCTTCTTTGGTCCCATATATTTGTATATGTATTTTGACTCTGAAACTGAAAATCATTTTATACGCCTTTGAGTTTTATGATTGTTTTGTATGCGAAACCCTTTCGCGAAAGGATTTTCTGAAAAGCTATTACATATGTATAGCGTGTGTATATATATATATATATAAGTTAAACTATATATGCATGTGTAGTTTTAAACTGTTTTCAAAACAATCTGTGTGAGGCACGTATGAGGCGATCTGGAGTGTTATTCCTCAATGGGCCCTGACCCCTTTTGTTTATCTGTTTACGTAATTCCTCTTGAGCATGTTTACAGATTTTGGTTTTGGCAACTGTCAACATTCAGACTCCAGTGATGCATCTTTTGGTTAGTGATGCCCTTTTGTTCGGGCTCGTCTTTTATTTTGTAGAGTTCCGCATCGGGATGTAGTTGAGTCACCGGGTTGCCACTTTGGCTTTTGTTTGAGATTTTCGCTGTTTTTTCCGCACTTACACTTTTGATATATTTATTTTTATATACATTTGATTTACTATGTTTTATATTATTAAATGTTTTATAATCTGAATGGTTGGGTATTTGTTCTTATCTCTGAGGCTTGTGCGAGATAGATCGGGCTCCCAAAGACGGTTTACCTCGTACGCCGGTCACGTGCTCGCTATGAATCGTGACAAATGTGGTATCAAAGCCCTATGTTTTGTAAGTCTAGGGTCGGTGTGGAGCTTAGGTATCTTTGATTTAGTCAGTTTGATTTTACTTTTGTATACCTTTTGATTCTCTGACTTGGTACTGTGGCGATCATTTGCATTGACATTGCATATTCGATTCTGTTTATTGCATATAGTTATAGATCAGCGTCGTGGTAGAGGTCGCGGTAGGGGTCGAGGGAGACCTAGACGTGTTTCTGTCGAGGCCATCTCACATTCTGTCGCCGATCAGCATGATCAGCAGGATGCGTACAGTGTGTCAGAGGTTGCTGCTCTAGCACCTCAGCCTCAGCAGCAGGCAGTGCTAGCAGGTCTGATGGATGTGTTTAAGCGCTTTACCCAGGTTCTCATGAGGGTAAAGGCTATGTTAGCTGGTCAGGTTCTCGAAGGTCAAGCAGTTCCGCCAACAGCGGCAGCAGCAGTTGCTCTACCTCAGCCTGAGGCAGTTGTTGCTCCAGCGCTAGTTGTAGCTTCTCAAGCATCACGGACAGATGTTGAGTCTCGTCTTAGCAGATTCTTAAAGCTAAGTCCACCGAGATTTGCGGGGACGATGGGAGAGGATCACGAGATCTTCACATTTAATGTGGAGAGGTGTTTTGATATGATGGAGCTTACGGATAATGCTACGAGGATCTATCTTGCTACATATATGTTGGAGGGTCGAGTGGCTAGATGGTGGCAGGATTTGGGACTACGTAGAGCTGCCACGTGGGATGAGTTCAAGAGTGAATTCACTTTGTCTGTCTTTCCCCGAAGTGTGAGGGATAAGAAGGCAGATCAGTTTACCGAGTTCAAAGAGTTGAGTCGATATGCTCCACCAGAGGCCCGCAGCGAGGATGCCTTCGCAAGGAAGTTCTTGAACGGATTGCTAATCAAGATCAGTATAGTGGTGGCAACTCAAAACTATACTACCGTATCGCATATTGCAAAGGCTGCGAGGGGTATGGAGTATCAGGACGGGAGACGTCCAAGGGAGCCCAAGAGGGCGAAGACAGAGAGTTCTTCTGCAGGCCAACATGGCCAAAGTTAAAGCAGTAAGCTTAAGCAGAGGCGCATGCATTCCTTTGGAAGCCAGAGGCAAAGTCAGAGTTCTCAGATTGTGAGTGTTGCACCGCTAGCTGGACGTGCCGAGGGACATAGTTTTGGGGTCCACATCCGTCTTATGACATGTGAGAAGAGACACCCAGGAGTTTGTGCAAAGGCAACAGACCTTTGTTTTCATTGCAAACAGCCAGGACACAAGGTGACTGAGTGTCCAGTGAAGCATAGTTTTGGATCACATACAGTGCAGTCAATGGTCGAAGGTGCAGTCACTGCTAGCACTGAAGCTGGCAGAAGGTCTAGCAGAGGTGTGGCAGCTTCAGGGAGTCATAGCCAGTTTGGGCATGGTTCAGGCCGAGGGCAGATTAGTCAAAGCAGTTCTGTTGCAGGGGAGCAGGCTAGAGTGCATCATTTGACTCGCTAGAAGGCTCAGACCTCCAACACTGCAGTTACTGGTACGCTATCCATATCTGGTTATTTTTATTTAATTTTGGAGCATCTCATTCATTCATCATGCCATATTTTGTTAAGCATGCTGAGTTAGTGTTGCAACCACTAGTCAGATTGTTAGAAGTTTTGTCACCTTTGGGTGCCAAGATTGTGGTTAATTTTGAGGTCCAAAATTGCGTGATTGCATTTGGAGGGCACAAGTTGACTGCCGATCTTACCATATTGGATATGAGAGAGTTTGATGTGATACTCGGTATGGATTGGCTTTCAACTTGGCACGTTACCTTGGATTGTTTCGCCAAAAGGGTATGTTTTTGACCACCTGGTTAGAAGAAATTCTGTTATCAGGGTGAGCAAGATAGTATGGTTCGAGGTTATATATCATCGGTTAGAGCTGAAAAGATG
>CAODLS012092541.1:0-12978 GCA_948243855.1 Flueggea neowawraea
TACTAATTTTTAGCTACTTCCATCTTCAGGAATTGTCCCATGTCTGCTTCAGCTTCTAGGCTTATTTATCATTCCAGAGTCTCCTAGGTGGTTGGTGAGTCTTGCCATGTTTCTCAGCTGCAATAGTTCAGGTTTAACGTGTAACAGATATAAATTAGTCCAAAGTGAGTGTGATTTTCTGCAGGCAAAAGTTGGTCGCTTGAAAGAATTTGAATCTTCCCTGCAACGACTTCGAGGAAAGAATGTTGATATATCTCTAGAAGCAAACAATATCAAAGTAAAACAGAACTTACAAGTTTTTTTTTTCTTGGACCTTGAATAAAGATTTTTTCTGTATATGTTCGTCAGGATTACACAGAATACCTTCATGGGATCTCGGAAGACGGAATTCTGAGCCTCTTCCAGTGGAAATATGCTTATCCAATCACCGTAAGCCTAAACAACTGATAATATTAGGTTTGATCGTCCTTTTACTGGTTATTGTATTCTGTTCTAAGTGAATCTTTTCAGGTTGGAGTTGGACTGATGCTATTCCAGGAACTTGGAGGGTTCAGTGCTTTTTCCTTCTACACCAGCGAAATATTTGATTCAGCGGGTAAAACAAACGAATATTCTGACGTGTTTTATACTCGTAGAGAAGGGTTTCGTTAAACACGAATTTTTTGACTAATGACAGGTTTCTCCAGCACCATTGGTACCATAGCAGCTGCAGTTGTTCAGGTCTTTTTGTCACTTATCTGTACAATCTTCATAGTCTCCTCGTTGATCTGTCTCTAAGAACCATTAGAAAACATCTGCAGATAGTAATGTCAACATTAGGTGTATTGTTAATAGAGAAATCAGGAAGGAGACCGCTTTTGCTGGTACGAGAAAGCAGACGAAACTCTCAATGATTTCTACTCAACAGAAGATTAATACTGTTTCTGAATTCGATTAGATCTGAAGGCTAATACTGAATTATTGCATTATTTGCAGATATCAGCAACTGGAGCATGCTTAGGCTGTGTCATCACAGCATTCTCATTTTTCTCTCAGGTTTCAGCAAAATTGATATCTACCGCCTTCTTTTTCCAATTTTCTGTCATTGATTGTATTTTAACAAGTATGCAATCCATCATGACCAGGATCTTTCTCTGTGGAAGTATCTTACTCCGGTATCAGCCCTCATTGGTGTATTGGTAATGAAACTTCTTAACTCACCCTTCTGTATCCTCATGTTTTATTGAACCCTCAACTCGTTAGCTCTGAAGACAATACTAGCACCCTCCAATAGAAATAGGAATATATAGTTGAACATGCTGCACTTGTTCTGGTTATTTCTCAAATAGGTGTACCTTGGTTCTCTCGATTTCGGCCTTGGAGGAATACCATGGATTATAATGTCAGAGGTATAACTTTCTCTCCCTCCCCATCTGTTTTCGTTTCTTCCAACCAAAAGAAATCGAAAATTGACAACATTGTAACATGATTTTGATTTCAGATTTTCCCTATAAACGTAAAAGGAGCTGCAGGAAGCCTTATCAGTTTAGTGAACTGGCTTTCTTCATGGGTTATAGCATACACATTCAACTTCCTATTTGAATGGAGCTCAGCAGGTAATGACTTTTCACTGCCATAATTAACCTGATGACATTGGGTTGGATATCACTGTTCTGGTCTGAACCGGTCGTTTCAGGAGCATTCCTTACATATGCTGTCATTTCTGGCGCTGGAGTTCTGTTCATTGCAAAGCTGGTTCCAGAGACCAAAGGACGCACTCTTGAAGAAATACAAGAATCTATTACCAGTGATCTTCGATGACAAAAATTCTAACAAAAATGCATAATTCGACAAGGCATGTAAGAACAGTAGAACATCAGCACTAAAGCTACGATGTCTGAATCTCATTGACATGAAAGAATTAGAAACAAGTGATGATCATATATTGTTGAAAACATGAGCTCTTTGCATTATTAGTTCGAATGAATCTTTTGTTTTATGAAAAACCTTTGCAACGTTCATTTGTTCAACATAATTGAAGACAGAAAATCGCTTCACATAAAAGAAAAAAGACAAATGAACTGCAAATCAATCATTAAAAATAGACCATTACGCAATTCCTGATAAGAATTACTCTCTCAAAACAAAAGTTCCTGATAAGAATTTTCTAATCCGTATGGACTGAATCAAATGCACTAGTAAAAAATGCAACTAATCATGTTGAACGATCATGCTATGGAAACAAGAGATTCAATATCAATGTGTTTTTGTCACCAATTAAATAACATTAGTCTGAAACACAAGAAGAAAGTTGACAGAATAGTTAGCACGTTGGCCATGAGCAGACTTTATTATTAAGAGCGAAGGTTCAAATCTCAGAAGAATTCGGAGAGGAAATACTGCTAATATTCTGTTCCAAAAAACAACAATTTTGCATGAAGAACGACTCAGATACTAAGCTAAAAGAACACTGATATTATCAAGTACAGAAAATTCATCAGCAGGAGGAAGAGTAACGATAAAAATCATTTGTACATCTGAAGCACATTATTAGAGATACAGAGTATAGAACCATCGCAACCCAAATCACAGTTTCAATAAACATACTGGTAAAGAAATGAGCTCTGACCAAACTGAGAAATTGCAGTTCAGCGCAAACCACAGCAATCATAGAGCCAACACAAACAGTTCAAAATATAATCTTTCCAAGACAGAGAGTAACAGCACAATCACACAAACAGAGTCGTTCATTGCATAATAAACTACAAAACTACGAATTAATCTCGATTGCCTATAAAGCCTAAGCACTAGTATTCATTCAATCAAGCAACAATCTACCAAATTTATGCTTCCAGAATAAGAAGAGAAAAAATCTCATATAGATCATGTCACAAGAAATCACGATAGCTATTTCTTCCCCGCCCTTCTAGCTTAATAAAACTTCTTGCAGAAATACATCGAAATATTTTTTTCTGTTATTTCTAGAATAAGAAAAGACAGTATACCAGAACAAATAGGCAACAACTAAAAGATAAAGATAGTAATTGATGTTGACCTCAGTTCAACATGCATCATCTGGCGTAAATTTAGTGCAATAAAACCAAGCTACAACCAGCGAATCGAATTTCGAATTTGAAGATTTGTTTGGATAGAACTTTTCTTTATCGAAGATTTTTACTATGTTCATGTATTGTGGAACAAAGTTCAAGAAAAAAAAGGGGTAAAAATACAAATGAACCACATATCAATCAGTAATAACAGACCATTAAGATTTCTGATAGAGATTCTCCAACCCAGATGGTCTGAATTAAAGTCCACAGGCAAAATGCAACTAATCATGCTAGAGGATCACATGCCAAGGAAGTGATGAGAGCTAGAAATCAATATGTGTTTTTATCATCAATTGAACTTCATTAGTGTGAAAACTAGCAAGAAGTTGATTTAACAGTTAGCATTTTAGCCATGATCAGACTTGACTTTATACATAAAAGTGCAAACATTCCAATCACAAAAAAAGTCCAATGGAGAAAAACCGCCCATGTTCCGTTGTTAAGAATATTTGTCACTAATTTTAAAATAGAGAAAAGAAGACTGATTTGATCAAGTATAATAGAATATTCATGAGCAGGCGGAAGAGCAACAATAAAAAGCATTTGTGTATTTACAGCAGAGTACTCGAGATGGTATAGAACCATCGTAATCTGATACAAAACATCAATAAACACACAGGTAAAGAAATGAAGCTCTAACCAAACAAAGAAAGTAGAATTCGTCAGGAAATTGCAATTCAGCCAAACCGAAAACATACAACTATCATAGAGCCACTACTGACAACTGAAAATATAATCACGAAGCAGAGCTTCAATAATCACACTAATAGAGAAGATACTACGAAACCAAGAAAGTGAATACATCATAACAATAAAAAGCATTTGTGTATTTACAGCAGAGTACTAGAGATGGTATAGAACCATCGCAACCTGATACACGACTTCAATAACCCTCTGTTAAGTAAAGAAACAAAGCTCTAACCAAACAAAGAAAGTAGAATTCGTCAGGAAATTGCAATTCTGCCAAACCGAAACCATACAACTATCACAGAGCCACTACAGACAACTGAAAATATAATCTTTCCGAGACGGAGAGTAGGAACACAATCACACAAACACAGCAGTTCAGTGCATAATAAGCTACCCAAATACAAATTAATCTTGGTTCCCTTCTAGGGCCTAAACAACGGTATTAATTTAACCAAATTATCAAACAATAATCAACCATCTTTCACCTTCTAGAATAACAAGGCAACTACTGAGATGAGGGAGGCACATAAGAAAGACAACAAAATTCATATAGATCATGTCAGAAGAAATTACGCTACTTATTTTTCCCCCTTCTAGTTTAATCAAATGTTTTGCAAATCAGAACGCCATACAGAAATACAAGAAAGTTGAACACAAGAGAACTTGGAAATACTAATAGCAGTTTGAATCAAACCACGTAACACACTCAGTTTGAGTCAGCAACATAGGGCTTCGCTGTGTAATAGGCTACATATACTGTCTTATCTCCTTTTGCTTCCGTATTGAAGTGCTTTAAGAGAATCATTAAGCAAGAACCCACCGATATCTTTTACTTTTATCTCTAGAGATGGCAATTGATACACGAAGCAGAGCTTAAATAATCATACTAGCAAAGAAGTATAAGATACTACCAACCCAAGAAAGTACAATACATCAGAACAGTGCAGTTCAGACACTAAAAAAATGGAGCTATCAAGAGCCAAATGCAACAACTGAAAAATATTTTCCGAGACAGAGAAGGAACAGAAATATAGCAGTTAATTGTATTACAAACTACACAAACATGAATTAATTTAGGTTCCTTTGGACACTGTAGCACCTTAAGCATTATTATTAGAATAGCAACAATCAGCCACGTTTTTTAGTAAAAACATAAAAACAGACCGTTAAGCAAATTCTGATAAAGATCTCCAATCCATATAGCTCGAGTCAAATACACTGGTACAAAAATAGAGAGAGAAGAACACAGATGTGATCAAGTATAGAATATTCATCAGTAGGGACGAGAGAAAAATAAAAACCATCTGTAAATTTGCAGCAGAGTACATAGAACCATTACAACCTGATACACAGCTTTAATAAACAGGCTATGTAAATAAATACTATCTCATTTCCATTCTCTTCCGCATTTAAGTGCATTAAACAGTAGTATTATTAAACAAGAACTTACCATCATTTTTTACCATTCCTACTTCCAGAATAAGAAGGCAACAATATGCTAGAATCAAAAGGGGAACAACTGAGACGAAAGCGACCACAGTAACCGAAGACAATTTGTTCCTAACTGTTTATCAGAAATCAATTACAGAACCATTATAGTTTTAACAGATGCAAATGTGCATATCACATAGGGATAAGCAACTGAAGAAAACAATGGTAATTCACACAAACCACAAAAAGGTACAACGAAGCCAATGCAGACAGTTGAAATTATTATATCCATGAGGCCTTGGTGTACTAATTTGACAGCATTTTAAGAATCTGGTCAAGAACAAAAGAATCGCTTCACATAGACTAAATGATTTCTGGTAAAGATTCTCCAACCTAAAAAGTAGCATTCATCAAAACAAAGCAGTTTAGACAAACGACAAACAAACCATTGTGGAGCCTATGCAAAGACATTGAAAATATGATCTTTATGATACACCATAGGGACATAAACATAGAAGTCATTGTATAACAGAACAGCTAAAAAAAATTGATATTGGTTTCCCTGGACCATTGTAGGGCCTCAAGCTCTAGTATTAGTACAGAACAATAGGCAACAATGGACCAACTCCAGAATAATGAGGCAACTAGACAGCAATATTGCCACAAACGATTTGTTGGATGGAGTAACTTGACAACTTTTTGACAAAAATTCGCAATGCACACACATGGATGACCAACCCAATGCAGACAATTGAAATTATAATGTTAGTAAGACTCCATAGAAACCTAAACGTAGCAGTTTTGTTTTAAATCAATAAACATGATAGTTAATTGCATGATAAGTTGAACAGATCACAAATTCACCTTTTTTTCCTCCATACTGTAGTGGCTTAAGCACTGGCATATACCCTTAAACAACACGCCACCAATCTTCTTTTCTTTTTGTCTCTTAGATTAGAAACGAAACAATTGAGAGAAAGAGAACAATACTATTATTCATTTGCCTATAAAAAGACAGATGAAAACTAAAAGTCATTCTTCAAAGTGTTCAATCATGAACCAACTTAAGAAACAAAGACAAATATCAAAACACAGCAACTCAGGAAACTTGCCAAAATACAGCAACTTTAGAGCCAATACAGATGATTGAAAATATAATCTGAAGCACCAGAGAGACTGCACATAGCACATCGTTGTATAATAAGGCTATACAACTACAAATTTATTTTCGTTCCACTCCATATAGTAGTGCCTCAAATACTAGCATAGGTTTAGCCAGTTAAACAAAAAAAACACCATCACTTTTTGTTTCCGCAATAATAAGGAAACCATCAATGAACTGAACAAAACTTCTAATGTATTAGCCACCACAACAAGGACATTTTTAGAGCTACTTATCCACTAAAGATAGAGCTTTGCAACTAAACATAGCTGATGTGAATAAAAGATGCATTTTAAGAAACAAAAAAAAAAGCATCATATGTAATAACCCAGAAATAAACAAAAGCACCAAAACAAATCCCCAGAAAAAAAAAAAGAAACATAACATATTTGACGATAAAAAATAATTAAAATAAAAGACTAATAAGTTAGTACCTAAAGAACTGCCAAGGAGACTCCAATCCATCAGGCACTTAAAGAAGTCCAACTTTGGCGTAAATGGTCCTATAAGCAAGGACAAGGAGAAGGTCTATCACCACTTGCAGGCCTCGACTCTTCAACCTTCATTCAAGTACTCCACTGACGACATTGTTGCAGTTTCAAGAAAACTTCTGAGTTTCAAAACTTAACACAATGAAGGAACAAATACAAATTTATCCCGGTTCCCTCATACATTGCAGTACTTCCAGTAAGGACAGACTTTACTCGCCTCGAGTAATAAGGCAACTATTGAGAGGATGTGGAACATTAGCTAGGGAAGGGTCAAGACAGAACTACTATTGTATAAATCAGCCGATGAGAGAGAAATGTTTTGGGGCAACTAGTGAGTAAAGACAGAATTATCACCGATGAGAAACCAACAAGCCACCATCTGGTATTATTTTTCTTTGAGGAACAAGAGAATCTCTCACTGATTAAATGAAAAAATTGGAAAAATGATACCAAAATCCATTGGAAAAATGATACCAAAATCCATTGAGTGCCTCCGAAGACCAAGTATAGCACACTAAAAAATAAGCTTGCCAAAAATAACAAGGCATTTTTTGAAAGGGAAGGACATCAGAACAGGGACATGAGAGAAAATTCTCTCTTTATCAGCCTACAAATCAAGTAAATACAGCCACCAACAATTCGTGAACTTATCTTGGTGCCCTTAGACATTTGTAGCATCTAGAACACTAAAATTGGTATAGGCCATCAGGCAACAATCCACCAACTTTTCTGTTTGCAAAACAGAAATCTTAGAAAATCCATATTTTGATGGAAACAAGAAATTTTAGGCACAAGGGTCAAAAAAATTATTGCATGCAGCAGTCAAGGTTACTAGGATATGCTTAACTCATCAATTTTAACTCCTGCGAGGCAAATTGTGCTCCTTGCATTATTCTCGCACCAATGGAGAAACTTCTCTTAATTGGAACCTAGGCAACCTTGGAAACAAATGATGTTCAAGCTGAAATTGAAATATCCTCCATGGAACCAATCCATCCAAATGGGCACGAAATATCCAAAGTTCCACTGGTCTGTTTCTCAAACCAATCATTCCCTCTCAGTGGGTCCAAGATAAACATTAGCCGCAAAATGATTTGGACAAAACTGAATGTGTTGAATTGATGTCACAGCAAAACTTGTAAAGCACAAACATAACCTTCTCAGGCCAATCGGGTAGACAATAAAGAAGAGCAGGGAACCAAAACCAAAAGATAAGAATTCCCAGAATGTTCAAGGCTCTATCAGGGACATGCACCTCGAGAACAATAACAAGAATGTCTGAACAAATTCTCTTGTTGAATAGCCCATCACACAGCAAGCTACCATCTTTGCCCACCATCTTCGTCTCATTAGGGGAGGGACTAAAAAAGAGTCAAATCTCTTGTTGAAAGGCAGATGGATAGCCAGTGTCAAAAGACGGGGCTTGGCTGACACACAAATTTATCAGGTTCTGTTGGAGTTAGGCACCAGTATAGACCATCAACTAAGAAGCCATATCTTTGTATCATATCATAATCAGGGGAGGGCCAAGTGAAAGGGAACAAATCTCTTTCAATTTGAGAGTCAGGCACCAGCATAGTCTATCAAACAACAAGCCATATCATAATCTGGGGAGGGACCATATCATGCTTCTCTTCTATATTCTAGTGCATTAAGCACTGTATTGCCCGTTAAATCCATGACTTAGTCAGTTATAATACAAGAAATTTTAGGCACCAGTGCACAGCACATCTAACAACGGCTAACAGGAACTAAAACTTAATATTGACCTGCTAAGATAAGAATCTTAGAGCACCATGACTTAGGCAGATATAAGACCAGAAATTTTAGGCACCAGTGCACAACTCATCAAACAACAAGCACTACCTTCGTCTCATAATCAAGAGGGGGGACAGGTGAATATGGATTCATCTAGCTTCCGTACACAGTATTGAGTATGATAAGGCACAAAAGAAAACAAGAAATTTTACACACCATGGCACAGCTCATCCGTACTTTCTGCCTCATATCATACTCAAGAGAGGGACGAGTGGAAGAGAATAATAAATCTCTTCATAACATATGAATCTCATCTAGCTTCCCTTTTATATTTTAGTGACTAAAGCACTGTATTGGTCATTAAGAAAAAGGTTATCGGGCTACAATTCTTACTCTGAATACAGCACATAAGAAAACAAGGAATTTTAGGCACCAGTGCATTGGCCATCAAAAAACAAGGCACTGTTTTCGTCTCGTACTAAAGAGAGGGACAAGTGGAAGAGAATAAATCTCTTCAATAACAATATGGATTCTTTCATCTAGCTTCCCTTCCATGTTGTTATGCTTAAAGCATTGTATTGCCCATCAAGTCAAGGTTACTGGACTATTAATTATTACTCCAATAAGGCACATAAGAAACAGGAAACTTTAGGCACCAGAGCATAGCTCATCAAACAAGGCACTGTTTCATCTCATACTCAAGAGAGGGACCAGAGACTAAATCTCTTCATTAAAAATATGGATTATTTCATCTAGCTTCCCTTCCATATTGTAGTGCTTAAAGCACTGTATTGCCCATCAAGTCAAGGTTACTGGGCTATCAATTCTTACTTCGAATAAGGCACATACGAAAACAAGAAATTTTACTGGGCTATCAATAGTTTCTGCCTCATATCATACTCAAGAGAGGGACGAGTGGAAGAGAATAATAAATCTCTTCATAACATGGAAATCTCATCTAGCTTCCCTTTCATATTTTAGTGATTAAAGCACTTTGCTCATTAAGAAAAAGGTTACCGGGCTACAATTTTTTCACCGATTACAGTAAGCACATAAGAAATCAAGAAATTTCAGGCATCAATACAGCTCATCAAACAAGGCACTACCTTAGTCTCATACTCAGGAGAGGGACAAACCAAAGAGAATAAATCTCTTAATTAACAATATGACCTTCATCTAGCTTCCCTTCCATATTATAGTGCTTAAAGCACTGTATTGCCCATTAAGTCAAGTGTTACCAGGCCATCAATTTTCACTCCGATAAGGCACATAAGAAACAAGAAATTTAGGCACCATAGCTAGCACAGCTCATCAAACAAGGCATTGTTTTCGTCTCATACTCGCCTAAAGGGCCAAGTGGAAGAAACCAAATCTCTTCATTAACAATATGGATTATTTCATCTCGCTTTTCTTCCATATTGTAGTGCTTAAAGCATTAAGCACTGTATTGCCCATCAAGTCAAAATTACTGGGCTATCAATTCTTACTCCAAATGCAGCAACATACGAAAACAAGAAATTTTAGGCGCCAGAGCACAACTCATCAAACAACAAGGCACTGCAGTTTCAAGAAAACTTGCTCTGAGTTTCAAGAATTAACACAATGAAGGAACAAATACAAATTTATCCCGGTTCCCTCATACATCGCAGCACTTCCAGTAAGGACAGACTTCACTCGCCTCGGGTAATAAGGCAACTATTGAGAGGTGAGGGACATTAGCTACTAGGCAAGGATCAAGACAGAACTACTAGTATAAATCAGCCGATGAGAGATCAAATTTTTAGAGCACCTAGTGAGTAGAGATAGAGAATTATCGCCGATGAGAAAACGAGCAGCCACCATCTGGTATTATTTTGCTATGAGGAACAAGAGAATCTCTCACTGATCAAATGAAAGTAATTGGCAAAAATGAAACCAATGTCCATTGAGTGCATCAAAAGACCAAGTATAGCACACTAAAAAATAAGCTTGCCAAAAATAATGTCCATTTTTTCAAAGGGAAGGACATGAGAACAGGAGCATGAGAGAACACTAGTACAGCAACCAATTGGATAATTTATCTCGGTGCCCTTGGACATTTGTGGCATCTACAACACTAGTATTGGTATAGGCCACCAGGCAACAATCCACCAACTTTTCTGTTTTTAAATCAGAAATCTTAGTAAATCCAGATTTTGATTGATACAAGAAATTTTAGGCACAAGTGTCAAAAAAGTATTGCATGCAGCCAAGGTTACTAATAAACTATGCTTAACTTAACTCTATCAATTTTAACTCCTGCAAGGCAAATTGTGCTTCTTGCGTAATTCTTGCACCAATGGAGAAACTTTTCTTAATTGGCACCGAGGCAACCTTGGAAACAAATGATGTTCAAGCTGAAATTGCAATATCCACCATGGAACCAATCCATCCAAATGGGCATGAAATATCCAAGGTTCCACTGGTCTGTTTCTCAAACCAATCATTCCGTCTCAGCGGGTTCAAGTAAACATTAGACTGAATGTGTTGAATTGATGTCAAGGCAAAACTTGTAAAGCACAAACATAACCCTCTCAGGCCAATTGGGTACAATAAACAAGAGCAGGGAACCAAAACCAAAAGATAAGAATTCCCAGAATGTTCAAGGCTCTATCAGGGACATGTCACCTCGAAAACAATAACGGGAATGTCTCAACAAATTCTCTTGTTGAATAGCCCATAGCACAGCAAGCTACCATCTTTGTCCACTATCTTCGTCCACTATCTTCGTCTCATTAGGGAAGGGACTGAAAAAAGAGAACAAATCTCTTGTTGAAAGGCAGATGAATAACAAGCAACAAAAGACGGGGCTTGGCCGTCTAATAGACTATACAAACACGAATTTATCAAGTTATGTTAAGAGAGTTAGGCACCAGCATAGTCCATCAAACAAGAAGCCATGTCTTTGTATCATATAATAATCAGGGGAGGGACCAGTGAAAGGGAACAAATCTCTTACAATTTGAGGGTTAGGCACCAGCATAGTCTATCAAACAAGAAGCCATATCATAATCAGGGTTATTAGGCTATCGATTTTTACTCCGATAAGTCGAGGTTATTAGGCTATCGATTTTTACTCCGATAAGGCACATAAGAAAACAAGAAATTTTAGGCACCAGTGCATAGGCCATCAAACAGCAAGGCACTGTTTTCGTCTCATACTAAAGAGGGACACGTGGAAGAGAATAAATCTCTTCATCAACAGTATGGATTCTTTCATCTAGCTTCCCTTCATATCGTAGTGCTTAAAGCTGCCATCCAGTCAAGGTTGTCAAGGTTACCGGGCTATCAATTATTACTCCATTGAGGCACATAAGAAACAAGAAATGTTAGGATCCAGAGCATAGCTCAACAAACAAGGCACTGCTCCGTCTCATACTCAAGAGAGGGACAAGTAGAAGAGAATAAATCTCTTCATTAACAATATGGATTATTTCATCTAGCTGCCCTTCCATATTGTAGTGCTTAACACACTGTCTTGCCCATTAAGAAAAAGGTTACCAGGCTACAAGTTTTACTCCGAATACAGCACGTACGAAAACAAGAAATTTTAGACAAGAGTACAGCCCATCAAACAATAATGCACCACCTTTGTCTCATACTCAAGAGAGGGAAAAGTAGAAGAGAATAAATCTCTTCGTTAACAATATTGATTCTTTCATTTAGCCCTCCCTTCCAGTGCTTAATTAAGCACTGCCTTGCCCATTTAGTCGAGGTTACTGGGCTCATCAATTTTTACTTCGATAAGGCACATAAAGAAACAAGAAATTTTAGGCATCAATACAGTTCATCAAACAAGGCACTACCTTAGTCTCATACTCAAGAAAGGGACAAATGCAAGAGACTAAATCTTTTAATTAACAATATGGATTCTTTCATCTAGCTTCCCTTCCATATTTTTGTGCTTGGGCACTGTATTGCCCATTACGTCAAGGTTACCGGCCATCAATTTTCACTCCCACAAGGCACATAAGAAAAAAAGAAATTTAGGCACCATAGCACAGCTCATCAAACAAGGCACTGTTTTCGTCACATACTCCAGAGAAGGATGAGTGGAAGAGAATAAATCTCTTCATTAACAATTCTTAGTCCAAATGCAGCACATAAGAAAACAAGATATTTTAGGCGCCAGAGCACAACTCATCAAACAACAAGGCACTGCCTTCTCTCATATTCAAAAGAGAAACAAATGGAAGAGAATAAATCTCTTCATTATCAATTCTTACTCCGAATGCGGCACATAAGAAAACAAGAAATTTTAGGCACCAGACAACAACTCATCAAACAAGGCACTGTCTTCTCTCATATTCAAGAGAGAAACAAATGTAAGAGAATAAAT
>CAODLS012092562.1:0-11677 GCA_948243855.1 Flueggea neowawraea
CCACTGGCAAATGGCTGGTTCTGATCTTTCTTTACTCGGCATGAGGAACGTAGAAGCTGATGGCACGCCATATTATGGTCATGATTATTCGAATTTGGCATGCAGCGTAAATGGCTATACAATGTTTCGGCCTTCAAATGGACATTGATGGAAGGCTTGTGCCTTGAAGAACGGAATTTGCCTCAGAATTAGTGGGTCATTGTCTGTTCTAATAATGTAATGGAGGAAAATGTTGGTCCTAGACTTGGAGTGGGATTGTAATCTTTTCATAAGAAAACATTTAGTAAAGTGTTTCTTTGTCTCAAGTTATTTAGTTTGTTAAATCATTTGGCTTCACGTTCTCCTCTCTGGTTTGTTTTCTGTCAAGATGTAGACTTTATGCTCCTTAAAAGCATCTATCGATATCAATGAAGAATGGTTGCCCACAAAAGAAGGTAAAACTGATCTCAATTACAGGGGAATTCCCCCACTTTAACCTGCGAAGACTGTAACATTGGTCAGGTCTACAAATGCAAACTTTGAATGAGAGTCACAGGCAGGCAGCTGCTTGAGAAATTTACTATACATTTTTGTCCTTGAACAATCACAGTTTGAGGAGTGTTATGATCAAAGCCAGATTAACTTTACGTGTTAAGTCGATAGATCAAGTTCAATACTTGACCGTTTAGGGTTGAATACTTCAATCATGGGTTTGCTGTTACTACAGTGAGAATGTCTCCCAAGTAGTTTAATCTCCTTGTAATTCAAACTTATTTATCTCTTGTTTATGCCAGCACTGACAGAGCCAACCAATTTCTATTCCACACTGCAGCTTCAAGGTCCAAGTTATTGCAGTCCCAAGAAATTTCCTGTAACTTCTCTTTTTCTCTTCAAAGACCGTATTATTATCAATGCCTTGCTAACAGAACTCACTATCCATTACCAACAAGCTTGTAGATTTGTAAATTAGTGATATTGAAATCTATCTCCAGCGCCAAGAATGGCAAGTTTGATTAGGGACGGAATTTTTAAAAAAAAAAAATACTTTTGTGTGAGAAATAAGCAAAGTGCATGGAAAAAGACGGGAAAAAAAAAGAAATCCAAGTTGGAAAAAAAAACACTACCCTGCTTTTATAACCTATTCATTATTCAATACATTTTGGTAATTAGAAACCTTAAAACTCTAGTCAAAAGTCACCGTATTTCAACTATTAAAACTTACCTAACTTTTCAAAGATTATCACTATAAATACACACACCCTCCCATAAAACAATTCATATGTTTATTTTTTGTTGGTTTTTAACCAGTGTTGTGATAAAGAAATCATGAGACTTCTCAACATTGTTTTGGCAACACTTTTGCTTCTCTCTCTTAATATTTCGACATACACAGCCAGTAGAGTATTAGAGGGAAAGGTGAACAAGGAACTTTCAATGGAGTCACTTCAGAAGGGTGATGTGCCTTCTTCTGGATCTTCAGGTTGCACCAACATTCCCGGCGGCAACGGTCCTCCATGTCCTAAACTTGTCAAGGAAATGAACTTTGCTGCTGCTTCTTTGCCCCATGCCACCACAGCCTACCCTGGCCTTACGGTCCCTTTCGGTGTTGCTGCAAATCATTGATGAAGAATGTTTTTGATTCGGAAGATTCTGTTTCAGGGCTGAATTTTAACAGAAGAATTAATCGTCATAGGTGGCCACTTTATACGACCAAGATTATTCATACATCAATATTGTTTATTTGTTCTTTCTTTTCTTTTTTTTTTTCAATTTGTGTCTGCAAATTTTACAATTTTGTATGATACAACGATAGCAGATTTAATACCCACTCAATTCTATTGTACCAAACAAGAACTATGTATATACTGTAAATATTGAAAGAATAAAACTTTCTGGAAAGTATATGCAAAGCTTTTGTTTTTATTCAATCCAAGATTCTGTTAATTTCTAAGAACACATGTAGATGTAGTCTTCTTCTTATCCTTTTGTTGATCACAACCATTTAAACTTGGAATCTCGTAATCTCATGTTAATCAATTTCAGTCATGTCTCAAATATAAAGTGTCAAATACGAACACTTCCAACAGCTACCAACAAAATTGGCCTAATTAACAAACTTGCCAAGCTCTTTGAACAAAAATATATATTCACCAATCACAAGATGACTCAGTTTAAGGTTGTTTTGAAACTAATTCCATTATAATTAATTAAATCAAAAACCGGATGTTGCATTGTGGCGTGACAAATGGGATTGCAAGCGGACTATTCCCATGACGTTGCTTGGCAGATTCTATAGTGGAGACTGACTCGGACTCGAAGACGGCTATTTGTTAAGAAGAAGTGAATATTACGTACTAAAATTGAGGTTGGAAATTGAAACATTATTGTTCAAATTCAGCATGCCGTATATTAATAAGCTTTTCAGTGGCAGCTTTTTGTTTGACTGGAAAAATAAGACAACTTAAAAAAAATGCTTTACTGTTCAAGAACAAATAAAATACTCATGTTTCTTGAAGTACTAGGAAACTTGCTTTCATATGATATAATGCTCCGATCATAATCCAATAGGACAGTCTAATGGCAATCAACATCTTTTCAAGTTGGTAAACTTCACAATGGTACATCTTCGATGATTTGAGTTTTTCAGTATGTAAACTAAAGATTTTATATCTCACGTTAAACACTTAAGTTGTGTTTGATTAGGTTGGGATTGACTAGCACAAATTAATTTGACATTAAAATATGTGAATATCATGATAAATTCAAACGAGTTGTCTCAAATTTCTTAGCAGCAGCGTAAACGTATACCTTTGTGTCTCCTCTTAATTACTTTCACATATGTAAATTGTTTTACTCTCATCCAGGGGCCAAATTAAAAGATTTCGATAACGGGTTATATAATGGATTCATTATTAATATATGGTTAAAAATGTATTTTTCCCATTTTTCCATAAATTATATAAAAATTTATCATAAACTGGTAATATAAAGTTAATTGTATAACTAAAAAAGAAAAAAAAAAAGGTGAAAACCATTTCTGTTGTAACAGTTGCAATTTGTAAAATTAGAGTCGAAGTCTTACGGATGGTGTCAATCTAGTTGAATCAATATATAAAAGAATTACTTATCTTTTTCTTTCTTTTCTAAAACGAGTCAGACTATTATAGCAAGATTAATGATTCCGATCAAATTCAAGACTCACTTTTAGAAATTCACATAAAAAATGTCAGTTTTGAATTGATAATTGGAAGTAATTATTTTCAGGTAGGATGCTTTTAAGGGGTGATCTAATTAATTGCAATATTATTGAATTAAGGGAGCAAATTTGTGTTAGCTCAGGGGCACGTAAATTATTGTTAAAAGAGTGGTACCATAAAGTATGGACAGAGATACATTTTTTTTTTCTTTCTTGGCAAACAATTTAGATGGAGCAAAATGGTCAAATAATATGAAAAGAATATTGAAGTTGATGCAAAATGGTCAAACACATTACCCGACGTGATATGGTCAAAACCTGAGTTTGACTTTAATCCTCCTGAGAACTCCATGCAAAACGACGCCGGCGTGCCTCTTTCCCATTGGTACACACACGAAATATTCATTTTTCTTACGGTTCATAAACTCAGAAATCTTAATATTGACTAACATTTTTTTAAAATTACAAAATATGTAAACTCTGAATCTGATAATTGATATATATTAAAAATAAACACGTACGACCCTTAATTCTTTTCTATAACTCTTAGCTATAAATTAATAAACCTTATAGGCTATTTCAAAGGGGGGAAGGGCAGTGTCCACTTCCGCCAGGAATGTGTGTGCAACCAGAACCACCTGACGGAGGCGTTGTTCCTCTTTGGAGGGACTCGTTAATATAAGATAATGGAAACTTATAGAAATTCTTGAGCCATTCCTCTCCACGCAAAGTCCTGCTTTCACAAACTTGTAGCGCGCTTAGAGCGAATAAGCTTATAATCAACAATGTGCATAACAATTTTACGTGACTTCTTTTGCTGCTTGCCATATTGTTTTGTTATTTGCAGTTAAGGATTCTGATATTGTGGGGTTAATGAGAATTTCAGAAACGAATGCATTGGTATTTATAGGCGCATTGGTGCCTTGCCGAGTTGTTTGGTTCGTTGACTTGGTGGAAACCTGATTTCTTACAATTGACTTGGCCATGCATATGCTTTGAATATTGAATGAGTAAATCCCAAATAAAATTTCACACACTTACACATATATATGTTGAAGTCCAGGTACTTATCAAAAAAAATATTGAAGTCCAAGTGCATATACAATTTTAAGTGAGAAGACTTTGATCTTTAACATTTGAGGTAACCCAAACTGAAGACTTGAATATTAGATCACCGGAAGTCGTCAATTGCAGATTCAAACCGCTGAGTGCTTCAAAGGGAAGAATTGAAGCTAGGTTGGTGTGATCATGATTTTACGAAAAACTTTGCTCAATATGGACGTCACGCAGTGGTTTAGTCAGTCGGTCAAATAATCAAAACCGAGTCTATAGATTAAAAAATAAATAAAATGTTTAATTGGCATATATATTAAATTAAAAAAAAAAAAAGACAAACCCAGATGCTCCAAGTGAGTTCGAAGAAAAGGTTGGGAAGCCGTCACTGCTTAGAACAAGAAAGTAGAGACCCAAATATATATCACTGCCATGTAAAGCATGAGCTGTCGAAATGAATTTCATAGCCATCAGTATTTTTTTTTTTTTATCACAAAGAGACTAGTCCGTACACCGATCAAGTTAGTTAGGCTGAATTCAGTCATGCATGACACTAAATCCGGTCGATTTAATAAAGCTGACTCTACGACATACAGTAATCAGCAAAACTTTATCCATCAAATAGAAATCACTCATTGATACACAATCTGGTATCCATCTGTATGTTGACGTCATATATCACTAAACCCCTCCATTACCATTTTCTTTTTCTAGAGAGAGAGAGACGCCATCAGTACTGCAATATGATGTGGTTCTGTAAGGAAAGCCATGGCCGATCATGAGAGCTTCTGAGAGTAAAAACTTATAATTTTGGAGTTTTCAAGGATTTCGGCCATGCTTAGTCCTAATTTGACGTTGCTCCCATAATTAATAAACGAATTGAGGAACTCTTAAAACGTTGATGGGTGTTTATTAGTTTGGTAAATTAAGTAGATATAATTGCAGATTAATGGTAAATTATTTGATCAAAAAATACTTCTTTTATAATTATAATATGTATTCATGGTAATATATTTGTATAATATACCAAAACAAACGTACCAGAAAAAACTAGGAATACAATTCATGTGAGATCTTGATTTTCTTGTCGATCAATGATAAAGCTTTATTTCACCTCCACCTGTAGCATTTGAATATAAAATATATTACTCTTTCAAGTCAATTTTTTCGTTTGTGTATGCACCGCATGAATATAATATGCAACGTCTTCTCCATTTTAAACATTTTTATTTTTAATTCTTTAATTTCAATTAGTTTGATGCATGATACAAAGGAATAGCCACACTAGTTTTTGGAAAAGCACTCAACACCATCCGTGCAATCAGTGGCAGACGCAGAACAAAATCTAAACAGGTGTCCAACGACAAATAAAGTGGTATTTTATAGTTGGTAAAAACCATATGTTATATATAATGTGTCAATTTCTCATATAATATTGTAAATGTATATAATATACTTAAATAAACTATAAATAAACCAAATACATGTATTATATATTAAGAAATCACGAACTCAAACATAATCACGGGACTATACTGAACCCCCTTAGGTCCGCCCCTACATGCAACTATGAGTTGAAATCTCAATTGCCCATATTGTGGAGGATATGTTTCTAAATACAATCATCCAAGACTTATTATGAGTCTGCTATCATTTATTACATACAAGCATTTTAATCATAGTCATAAGATTTTTTTATACATGCACTTCCATCACATTCTCGAATTTGACGATTTCACTTCAATGAGACTATAAGTTTATTCGTAAAATAATAAGGTATTGATGGAAAGAGAGAGCCTTTAGCAATGTCCACCCTTATGAAGGGAAAAAATAGGTGCATCCAGATGGGCCAGAAGGTGGAACTGGACCTTTCATTTCTGATTCAACAAATGGAGGATTAAAGTCCAAGGGCCTCGCAACTGTCTGAACCTTATTCGACACCATTAACAAAGTAAAAATCAAAGAATACACAATAATGATCAAATGAACTATCTTCATTCTGAGGCTATGAGTCGTACTTATTATTCGGCTTTAAAAATGAAAAAGAAAGAAAGTTCGAAAAAAAATTGTTGGGAATATTGATGGATCACTAAGTGGTACAGAGATGGGGTATTTATAGTACACATTTTTTTCCAAAACGTTTGATACTATCATCCTCCATCTGCGCCAACCAAAAACAAACAAACAAACACAAATCCTTATCTATATTATGTAATTAATGCATAAGTGTAGAATCCATTTTTGGTCGTAATGAAAGAAGCAAAATGTGTTTTGTGTTACTATTTGATTGAGCTAAGTTTTTCAAGTCTCGAATAATGAAGTTAATGGTCAATGCCACGAGACGTAGACTTGTGAATAGCTGACGTGGATTCTGTTATGAATTCATCCAAAACATATAGCTAAAAAGTTGATAAGGAAATTCTGGTACCCCCTTCAATTAATGTCTTTTTTTTTTTTAAATACCCTTCAATTAATGATTTAATTATTTTAAATACATCGTTTCACTTGGGAGAATTGATCTTGGTATAGATGTGTTAGGTACAGTTTTTTGATTAGAAGATGATCTTAGCATAAACTGTAGGTCTATAAATTATTAGTAAGAAATAATTAACTGATCAATATCTTTGGAATACTTAGTACGCACATTGACAGTTTTTAGCATAAAGTCCAAAAATAGAAAGATATGAAGTCTGAAATCATGCACATTTGAGAACACAAAAAGATAAGATATTAGTACTAGAAACAGTGTTAAGTTCAGAATTCCCCATCTGACTGACTGCTCTGCTTCAAGATAAATGATGAAGAAGATTATGGCAACACCAACACATTTATTAAATTTGACTCGTACGTTATGCATGCATGAAAATTTCTGTGAATTGCACCACGTCCAACACTGCGGGAATTAGAGATGTAATTGAGGCCAACAGGTCAGGTCCTGACTTGGGTTTGGAAAAGTATGGCTATTGACCATGTTTTGTAACCCCATTCAGGCGAAGAAGAGAACATCCGACACGCTTAATATACTATGCACAAAGAAAATGAAGATATAGAAGAAAAAAAATTGAAGACTCCGATTTAGACTTTATAGAATCAACATTTCCTACCATGTTAGCATATGTGTACCCATCCAACACAGGTTTAATATTCCCAAAACACAGGTAATATTTAAAAGTGTCTTTGAGGTATCTGAGAATGCATTTAACTGCATTACAATGCTCCTTACCGGAAAAAGAAACAAAGAGCATGGAGAAGCCATGTTTTATATATGTTGTCTCATGCGCGAAGAAATATCTATTTGTTTCATTGATTGAGCATATGTTTGACAAACTATTTAGCAAAACTTGTCACAGAATCAGATTTTTCGTAGCCAAATTACTTTGACTTTGTCGATTGTAGGTCATGATTTTTTGTTATTTTGGAAGAAAAAATTCTTCACCAGTTGTCTTACTTGCTGTGGTGACTGACGAAAAAAAGGTGTCAAGATTTTCAATGGCGATGTTGGGTGGCGAAGATAGTATACATGTTAGTGGCGAAAATCGTCACCATTTGGTGAAATATTGCGCCACTGATGAAATGAAAAGCCGGCAAAATTTGGGTCAGCACGCTTCTGTATAACTAAAGTGTTTACGGTATAATTCGAGTTCGGATCCAATGGGTCGGGCTGAATTATTCTAAGCCCAAAACATACCAGCTCATCCAACATCAGGTTCACGGGAAGAGAGAAGCCTAGGAACCAAGTTCAAGTCAACAAGAACAGAGAAGAAATAATCCTTGACGAGGTGAAAATATGTAAATATTGCCTTGAGGAACAAGATGAATTACAGAAGGCAAGTTGACACCAAGCACCGCAAATCAGGGACAGGAAGGAAAGTCCAAAGAAGATTGCCACCAAGGAAATTTCCTACAATCAAGGAATTGATTCCATGATTGTGGGACGTCAAAATGAATTGACTACCAAGGAATCCTTGTTGAAAACACTTTATAAGAAGCAGATATACTTAGAAAAAAAAAAGACATCTCTTCAACACAACACCCCTTATAGGTTAACCAAACTCATTTATCTTTTTCTCTATATTTTGTTATTCTTCATTAGCCTTCTTTGTTCTCTACTGCATCTCTCTTAAACTCTTATAATCAATCTTTATTTTCAATAAAAATTTCATTTTATCATTGTATTTTTATTATTGTTCATAAAGAAGCAAAAGACCAAAGTTGATGGTTTTGTCCCTTTGACCATCTTCAATCGTTTGAGTGAGAAATCAAATTTTTGAGCACAATTCTTCATTAAATTGTTTAATTATCGGTTTATGAACACCTTAATTCATTGGCACACTCCGTAATCCACAAATCCACCAAAGGGCGACAATTTTTTTCTGAGTTCTAATCAAAAAATGGGAACGAAAGTATTTTGGTTTTATTAAATAATAATAAAAATGCAGTTAAAAAAAGAATAGAACAAAACCCTTAAGATTGAGAATAAAAAATGCCTACTAATTTTATTATAATTTAACATCTATTTAATTATAGAATCGTTGTAGCCTTGATTTGCTGTTCCAAATTCTAGGATACAGGTCACAACGTAGTTGTCATCAATAAAGTCAGCAATACTGTCACAGCGGGAGTCGCAGGTGATCGTTCACAGTATTCTCTCTTGCGACCATGAACTCTTGCCTGCAATTAGTTTATGCGCATTATTAACATGTCTACCACCCTACTAATTACTATACAAATCTCCAGAAATTGTGTGAGCTGAACTCACCAGCAAAAAGTACAAGCTAGCCATTAATGTTAAGAGTTACTTGGCTGTTGCTATCTTCACTTCTAATTGAGCACCATTGCCTATAAGTCACTTTAAATTTGGGGGTGTGTGTTTATGTATAGCTTAGAAATGCCTATTTCATTGATGTAGCTACTGATATAAGGGACTGAATTCCCTTTTTAATTAGCCAGACAATGCTGCAGCCATGACGCTCTGCCTTTTGGAGCTTAATTTGACAAACAAATCGTTCAAAAAAAAAGGTTAAAAAAACTAACAAACAATTCATCATTATTTTTGCAATTTTGCAGCTTCCGCCAAATTCAAGACAAATTTCATTATTGGAAGTTGGACTAATGTTATTTGTATTTAAGTTGTAAATATGTGTCTATGTATTATCACGGACGATATGTTCTTTTCATAAAGTCATTCAATAGAATGTGCAGTACCCACATTCATAATTATAAGACAAGTCAAGTTAAATGAACTATATTATCATTTTTTCATCTTCCCGAAAAGTCAACTTCTTAGAATATGCAATACCTCCATTTACAAAATTTAACATCCTTCATCTATCCAACTTTAAAGTTCGTCACAGTGGCTGTAAACAAAGAAACAAAGTCGAGTCTGTAGAAACACTCAGTAATTCAAACTTATACATGCACACAATACATGCATGGAGATCGTAGGAACCCCTCGTTATTCGATTTAAAACGTAGACAACAACATGGAAGATTACAATTCTTTATTTAATTAAAGCAGAAAAATTGGCCAGTGCCAATTAAGTATAAGCATGGTGTGGCCTTAACCAATCATGGGGACCCTTGTAACTCTCCCATTAGTGTTAACCCACACACGGACTCTTGTGCAAGAGAACTCCTGGGACACAATTGGACCCTCGCAACCCTGCCGTCCACTCCCAGGAGCTCGGCCATGAACTCTTACCTATTCATTAACAAACTTTGTATTAGACCTCCATTAGTGATGCTCAAACACACTTGAAGCTAATTAAAAGAAATTGCAAAATATACGTGAAGTTGAAGACATTAATCAGTAATTACCTCGGCATTGATCTGGCGAAGACATTTGTTAGTTTGAACTCTGTTGTACAAAGAATAGAAATTTTGGATGGAAATGTTTGGAGACATGCACAGGTATTTATAGGGTTCAATTCATTATCTTATGGGTAGGATATTGTTGATTTTCATGAAAATGTATGAAGTTTCAAAGTTTTCTTGGCGACTTGAGGCGAATTATAATTAAAGAAGTTATCTATGTTAGACCAGACACAAATTAATCTGAACTGAAGCATTAAACTACATCTACTTACGTAGCTATTGTAGATTAATCAGACACTTCTGAGAGAGCTTAATTTATAAAGGGAAAAAGGAAGAGCAGAAATATATGAATATTTAGAAGAGGATTTCCTATACGCCATTGTTTTGTTGACAAATTGGATGCCTGCCTTTAGCAAAACTAAAATTTTAAAACTCATCAGCCGCCTGGTTTGTGTTTTCAAATATCCTCTTACGTGTTCAGATTGCCTCGCCATGTTCAAGGATTGGCATTTTTTTTGTTCCATTCAAAGTTTGGTACTACTTTTTTTTTTGTTATATTCCAAGATTGATACTTAAGAATGCATGTCCGTGCGTGATGTGTTCTCTTTTTTTACTGCCATTATATCGATACTTTCAACAGAATGGATATAATAAGATTGATCAATCAACGACCACAGAGATTTTTTAAAGTAATTGACCTTATCTCTTCAAAAAAAATATATAATTGACCTTATAATTTGTTTTGTCACTGCATTATATATATATATGGTCCATTTACTAGCTTTTTTTTACTGATCATAATTTATAACATGTATTTGTAATTGAGATAATAAATTATATATTTGATAGATTGAGATAAATAAAATAAATTGTAAAAATAAAGAGATAATACTACTGCAAGAAACTGAACCTTTAATGGCAAAAAATAATATAAAAACATGATATGGTGGTGGCTAGGGATGACAATTTATATCTTACCCGACGGGTATCGACCCTACTCGTACTCAGTCAACAAGAGTATTACTCGTTTTGACTGGGTACGAGTACGGGTAATACTTACATTTTAATGTGCGGATACAGGTAGGGTATGGATATAGGAATACCCTATCCATACCCGTACTCGTACCCTTACCCTTACCCATTGGGTAATATCCATATACGCGTCTATTACCCGTTACCCATAAGTCACGACCCATTCCCGGGACCGGGACCGGGACCGGCGTACGAGGTGAACTGTCTATGAGATTCTGGTACATCTAGCACAAGCATCAAAGATATAGAAACTATACGCCCAATTATTTAAAAAGTTTTAATAAAACCGTTTCAAGAAAAAAATCTTATATATATATATATATTAATAAAATATATCAAGGAAATAAATATAAGCGATAAATCGCAAAATCCAATATCCTCAAAATAAGACTCACAATCAGTGAACTCCATAACACAACAGTATATCGGAGTGGAACGTTTAATATAAACGAAGTAGTCTAGCAAAAAGGGTGCTACTAACCAAAAGTATTTGTCTCACTGGGCAGAGATGCCAAAAGTTGCCAAGTCGAATCAACCTATAAAATAGAAACAAGACAACACAGAAGAACAAAGGGGGTCAAACCTAGTGAGTGAAAGACAACA
>CAODLS012092608.1:0-13802 GCA_948243855.1 Flueggea neowawraea
TTTATATATATTTTTTTGTCGTATACATTGCTGAGCGAAAAATCTGACTAAGCAGATCCGGCCCCTACTTAGCCAGATTTCTGGCTTCGCCACTGATGATGAAGGAGCTTCATTTGCAAGGAAAGACCATTGATGACATTGTAGAGGTCTTGCACAGGACTCCAATTCATCCTAACATCATCTCTGCCATTAAAGCAGCACATGCGCAAGGGTACATTAATTTGCGTATCTGTATAGTCTAATAATACTGAAATTGTCAAATATCTTTTTAACTAGTAGCATAAATATATTATATAATTGCCTCTTTTTTTCCAGGTGTGAATTGAGGATAGTAAGTGACGCGAATGTTTTCTTCATCGAGACGGTTCTAAAACATCTTGGGATTATGGATTGTTTTTCTGAGATAAACACAAACCCTGAATTTGTTGACGATGAAGGAAGACTCAGGATTCTTCCCCATCATGATTTCACCATATCCCCTCATGGTTGTCATCTTTGTCCTCCCAACATGTGCAAGGTACACTTATTTTACTTCATTTCATATGACGATCATTTGTTTCTAATTAAACTAAATTTTCGCGTTTTTTAAACAAAGGTAAATTACCTGAATTCATGATTCGATCAGATTTGGTTTCTTTTCATATTTTGTTTAAATATGCGACAGGGCCTTGTGATGGAGAGAATCCAGGCTAATTCATCAATTGAGAGGAATGAAAAAATAATCTATCTGGGTGATGGCATTGGTGATTTCTGTCCAAGTTTGATACTCACACATCAAGACTATGTAATGCCAAGAAAGAACATCCCAGTTTGGGACCTGATATGCCAAAACTATCAAATTATGAAGGCAGAAATCCATGAATGGACCGACGGAGAAGAGCTAGAGAATGTTCTCCTCCGTCTTATCAACAAAATTTCAGTTGAAGACACTAATTTCGTTGGAGATTATGAGTCGACTCGTGTAGTTCCTGGTGATAATTGCAAGTTGCAGACAGTGGCTCATGAAGAAAACTTGCCTCAACCTTTCATTTTTTTTTGGTTAATATATGTCTTATGTGACCAAATTTTCTTATGAAAAATGCATTTTATATTAACCTGCTTGAAACACATTTTCTAGCGAATATATGTCAAATAATTGGTGAACTCAAAATTGGTTCAGATTCTATGTACGTGTTTCAGGATTGTTTTCAGCTAAAAAGTTAGGGCTATTGAGTGGGAATGTGGCCGAAAGAAACATGCGTGATCACTCAAGTGTCTTATCATTGCTCAAGATAATTAAACTTTTTTGAGTTTTTTTTTTCTTTTGAAAAGAGAGTCGAGGGTTATCGGTAGTAACGTATCTCTATTGGGCGTATAATATTGTTTTGCTCAATGGTGACTTAAGGAGACTCATCACGACACCTGATAAAAACTGATATTAATCTATTGACACAAAGATATTCAAGTCCAACGGAAAGGATGAGTATACTTCAAATCTAAATGAAAGATATTAAAACAATACTCTTTTATGTCAGACAACTTTTCAGGAGGTAAACTTTTTTGAGGTTGTCATGATAGGTATTAGAGCTAAAAGATGTCTATGTGTTCATCATCTCGTTGATGTACGTGGAGACATCTTCTCATGAATGACAAAAGTATTTGGTCAAAAAGAACAGCAAATAAAATCTCCAATTAACCAATCAGTAATTATACCAGTGGTGGTGTCAGGGTCATTTGAATTTTTTTTTTGGCATTAGTGGTCCTCATTTGCAATCTTTATTACTCAATTTAGTGTCCTCAGTTAGTCTCAATTTAGTTATATTTCATCATTGTTGATCTTACTATTATCAATTAAAGAAGTAAAAAAACCCATAGCAAGTGATTTTACTCTTTGATTATTCCAAGACGTTTGGTTATTAAAGTTAGATTATTGAGCGCATCACTATTTTAATTTCTCCTAATCATTGGTTCAGACAAATTGAAAATTTATTGGTACGCTCTTGCATTTTCGATCCAAAGAGTAGCATTGTACTCTTAGTTTTAATCTAAGGATCTATTTGGTTTGCATAATTAAAATTGAAATTAATTTAGAATTTTGGATACCATTTAAACAGAATTGAAATTGAATCATAATTCAAATTCTGAATGTTTGAATAACATACAAAATTTGAATTGAATTAAAATTAAAACATGATCAAAATTAAAATTTATTATTTAAATAATTATTACATATAAATTAAATATTCAATTATTTAATATGCATTTAAAAATATTTTTTAATGTATACAAAAGATTATATTAATTGTAAAAATTGAATTTTAAATTAAAATATTATGATAAAATATTAATTATAGAAAAATATGCTCATCAACAACAAATTATATTACTTGAGAATACTATATTACCAACGTCCTACAAGTACAACTAGAGCATGATAGTTCAATACTTAAAGATACCATATTAACAACATCTTACAAATAGAATATAATAGTCCATATCAACAATCCGTTTTAGATAAAACTTGGTTTTCTCATATATATATATATACCATATGAACTGATATAGATGTGAAAAACAAAATCATCATTGATTTCAATACATATTGGTTGCATATTACATTGTATATATGTCTAAAAAATCAAATTCTATTGACCAAAAAGTCTATGCTACTAACAAAAAAAATGTCTGCTATTCACCGTTGCTGACCAAAAAGTTTTCTGCTCTGTATTGTTAGCTTCCCTCTTCGCTCAGGAAATTAAACACATTTATCTTCTGAAATTATAGATGTATAGTCTTTGATTTTTGCAAATTTTTAGGAACGTAGATGAGACCACCACTCCTTTGATTGATAGAGCAGGACCGACGAGGGGGATTTTCTTGATGAAGCGAGAATCTATGAATACAACTACGACTGTAATATCATCATGAAATGTCTCCTCATACCTCAGTCAATCATTTCGGAATCTGTGCTTCACAAAGTGCTGCTTTAACAAGTCTCTTGGCAATCCCTTCATGGAAAGCAAGAAAAATAAATGAGCTTCTCGGTCTAGAGCGCAGTTCACTTGTTAGTATATGTTAGTGTAGTTTGTGTGTATGGTGAGGATGAGAGTGGGACTTGTCCCACATTGAAGAAATGAAGGATTTTATACTTGTTTATAAGTTGGTGGACTCTTCATAAAATGATTTGGGCATTAAAGAAAGAATGAGTCAAGCTTAAATAATATATTAATTTTTTGACAATAAAAAATAATTTTATTCATTCAAACTAGTAATACATTAATAGAAACATAGATTTGACGAAATAGTGAAAAAATTCACGACATCCAGTTTAATAACATAATAAATCGGCTTAAAGCCTACACATTCGAAAATACTATAATGACTGAAATACCTATGACTCCAAATCTGCAACATACTGACGATCATAATTTCATTTGTAACTCTGCAGAATTGAATTTGATTTGTAACTCTCCAGAATTGAATTTGATTTGTAACTCTGCAGAATTGAATTTGATTTGTAACTCTACTGAATTGAATGTATTGACTGTCTGAAATCTTGAATCGCCCACAAAAGACAAAACTCTGTATCAAAGACGTAAAAACTAAATGTCGCAACAAGACGACAAAATCACAAAAATAAAAATGAACTAGATTGGTGTGGAAGACCCACTTATTTTAGAAGAGAAATTGATAAAAAGATATGTTAAGGGGTGATTTGAGGCCAAAAGGGGCAAAAAATCACACCTTTTTACTAAAGAAAAATAGACGGCAAAACAAAGTAGAAGAAAAATTGAGAGAAAAGAAGAAGACTAGGGTTTTCGGCTTAAATAATATATTTAAAGTCAAATCAAGCTCAAAACCGAAATAAACTTTTGCAGTTTATTTATTTGGTCCCTATTTTTCGAAATAAAACAGTTATGCCCCTAAAGATGTCTTTCTTCAATACAACCATTCATTCCAACTATTTTTTCAATGTGGTTTTTCGTCCTCTATAAGTATAGTTGTTCTCAACAGAAGATTAATTGCTTGCAAACAATTAATCTTGAATTTTATTGTATCTTAGAGTGTTTTTTCGGATTCCCATTTGCAATCAAAGATAGTGGGGCCAAATAAATACTTAAAAGAAAGTGTTCATTCACGCCTCAAAATCCAGATTTCCCAACCAATTATTCTAACAGTATATTAGAAAATGTTAATACAACTGTTACAGACTTACAGTCATCTAAAGATCTTCCAGCCTAAAAGCTGTGACCAACCTGAGTTTATTACTAGAGAAAATATATGCAGTTTAGTCATATCATCATCGGATTTGATAGCAGTCAAAAATTTATGAGTTCATGTTGAGACAGCAAAGGTTTGAATTTTCATGTTATTAATCTCTCTATGATTGCTACTCTTGGGTATATAAACTCACATCTGATGAGCTTGCATCGACGGTAGGAAGAGCTTATTATCAAATCTACATAACATGTGATCAATTTATGGAGGAGAGCTACTTACATGCCGTGGGGAATTTTAGACAATGTCAACAGCATCCTGATTGCTAAGATGCTCCCACAGACCGTCAGAAGCAAAGATAAGGAATAGATCTTTGGGTTGCAGTTTATGTACTGATATTGTTGGTTCAGGGCTGAGGATTGGCTTGTAGAAAGGTTGGTAGTCTATACCATGATAATAGAGGTTCTCTGTTGAACTCGGTCCTTTTGATATATGCATTGCCAATGGACCTAGATACCAGCAAAAATAAGAAAAACGCACAAGCTCTTTTAACAAACATGATTCAACAAAAGGTCTACAGAGAATGCTGTTGCTGGTGAACCAAATTGATCATTTCTGAGTTGCATGTGGAGAGAGTGCTGAGTTAGTATATTTTCATGAAGACATCTGTTCCTAACGTGCAAAGGTCTATGAACAATATTATATTACCTATGTGTCTGTAGATATAAGCTTGCAGGGAAAAAACATGTATTATACATTGCAAATAATAAGAGTCACGTTCTATTAAATTCGAGTTGTAGTTCTTAAAAAATAACACTAATAGTTGAAAATAACACTATCTAGTTCAACTATTAGCTTAATACATGTACTTATAAAAAGAACAAATTAATCAAGTTTTATCATATTTTGCTTTGCAAAGTTATTTTAGCAGTATGACAGTACTAGCTTTCTGGAAAATTCAATGTTTGAAAACCGTAGCAATAAGTCTTTAAGATTTAGTTCTTTGAAGCAATTAAAATCTATGTTGCTGCATAAGCACACATCTATGATTTCCTCTGATACGGCTACTAACGCCCAAATTGAACCCACTGAACATTTGAAACTTTTGTTCCTAAACCAGACTACATCAAACATTCACCCCAACAATGAACCTAACTCCTATGAAACTCTCTTCATCCGTCCTCCACTCAAACAAGCATACCACAAATTTTTCTCCTAAAACATACATACCTACTCCATTCAAAGAAAAAGATGCTAATATAAGCAACACCAATTGTCAAATAATCAGAGACAAAATAAGAAATTGGAGAAAGAACTAATTATCTCACAAAGAATAGTTAAGAACCAATGTAATTAGTTAAATCAACCATGCTGAAAACACCAATTTTACCTTTTGCAGAGAAAAGAATCAGAAAATCAAAAAATAGCTAAATTGCAAAGATGGATCTATCAAGAGAGAGAGCAAGAGATAGAGATCGAGATGGAGAGAGAGATACGAACCTGGAACAGTAGGAGAAAGTAGGGATGGAAATTTGGGTCGAGTTGGATCTAAACAGGTCAACCTGTTATGACCCAAATTTTAAACGGGTTGACTGTTTAGGACCCGAGCTCATTTAACACCAACTTAGACACAACCCGTTTATTAAACAGGTTACACGACACGACCCATTTATTGTTAATAGGTCACGTGTCACGGGTTAAACCGTTTAGCACATTTGACTTGTTTAATACGATTAGACCTGTTTAATACGTTTAACCTGTTTAACACATTTAACCAATTTAACACGTTTAACCTATTTATAATACACAAATAAATACACAATTAACACTAACATAACTTCAAATAAAACAATAAATATTCATTTATAATATCCTCCAACACAATAATATTCTAAAATTACAATATCTTTTAAAAAGTTATAATTCCCAACATAAAATATGAAACAATCTTTTTTAACAAATTTAATTCTACATAAACATAATTATCTTTTTTAATAATTTCATATCTTCTTTCCTTGCACCTATATGATACTATATATATATATATATATATATATATATATATATATATATATATCAATACATGTAATAAGAATAACAAAATAAATATTTTATAAAAGAAATTAAGTAAACAGATTGGGTAACCCGTTACCCGTTTGACCTGATTAAGTAAATGGGTCATAAATGAGTTGAACGAGTAGAACACGTTTAATCTGTTTTTCCCATGTCATAAATGAGTCTGATCCGTTTATGATTCGAACCCATTTATGGTCAACTCAAATCCGTTTAACTTCGTGTCGAGTCATTTCGTGTAATTGGGTCGTGTCAAAAATTGTCAGCCCTAGGAGAAAGGCATCGGTTTGATGGAGGAACCATCGAATGTGTAGAGGAAGTCATCCACTCTGTCGAGGATGCGTCGAGTTGATGGTGGAGATCTCAAATTGGAGGAGGAAGAAGCTGTGTGGGTGAGGAATTGACAATTTTTAGGTTTCCGGGTAAGAATTGGGTGAAGGCTTTTTTTAATTCTGTGGAATTTGTTTAGAATTGAAATGATCTTTTCTTTAGATCATCCAAACAGGTTATTTGGAATTGTTTGGTCTAATTTCTTAATTCCTTAATTCTAGTTTTTCCAAACGGGGCTAAGAAAAAATAAGGGAACAATTTTGTGGCACGCTCTGGTGGGACATCATAAACAATGATGAAAACACATTGTAGAAAAGAAACTGTTGCTTCCAATCTAGAAAACGAAGATGAGGAAACCAATGCACCATCAATGGTCATAGAGGGGTCGTAAGAATCAGAGGACTCAGAGAAGACCTTATCTGCACCACAAAGGTAGGTTGTACAGACCGCCACCACATTTGACATGTCAATTTTCAGTGAGATGTTGCGTACGTTACAAAGTATTTATGATAGATTGAAAAACAACCACCTAGAGGTCATCTCTACATAATAACGTACCTTGGATGTGTTGGCCAAAAATCATGAACAAGTAATTGAAAAGAACCATGTGGCCAGGAAAATCACACCATTGGTACAAGGGATTTTCCTGAAACACTCGGGGGCAGTCTCCGAAAGTATCTATACATGAGGCGGACCATCATTCGAAAAAACAAGGTATGGAAGACTGTCAACCTCCTCATAATAGGGAGAAAACTCTAAAGAACAAACCCATAGAAACACATGGAGGGCAGTCCCCAAGGTGTTAAATCTAGAGACTGGAAAGAAAATCGAGAAACAAACTATCAATTTAGTTGTGGATCCTAAAGCAAAAGACGCTAACAAAATCCTTGGGGGACATTCCCAAAAAGTCTCAATACAAGAGCTCGACCACCGTCCGGCAAACAAGTCGTGGAGACGTATTAACCACCCCATTGGAGAGAAGATGTCATAAAGAAAATTACTCTCAAAACTCCTTGAGGATAGTCCTATTTTGCTCCTTTGGTCATTCCGGAGATGGGGGACAATTTTGGAGGGGATACCCACCAACCTCCACCAATGACAAAGGATCTGAAGACATTTAATGGGTTTGGCCAGAATGGAAACGATAAAAGGACCACGCAAATTTATGGCTACATCGGTCCCCAAACCCAACTAGCATTCTATGAACCCGAAAAACTTCCTTTGGCTCGAGGGGCATGTACGGAGAAAGAATGAACTCGTATGTCCCAGGGGATGTACCCCCAGTATCCGTCCCCGTAAGTTTTGACAAGAGACCGATTGGATACTAACGCCTTGAGAGAAATTGTGCAAAAAATTCTTGACCCCAAGTTTTAGGCCTATTCCTCAGCCCGAGTTCTGTAAGTCGTATCTGGAATATATTAATCGGGAACCTTTTCCCCATATTTTACTCTTTTTTCAGGAGAGGATGGGCAATCGACAATTGAGCATGTGGCTAGGTTCACTACTCAATGCGGGCAGTTCTCTAACTTTGATTCTTTTTATCAATTTTTGTCCTCAAATCACTCATTAACACATCTTTTCATCAATTTCTCTTTTAAGATAAGTAGATCTTCCACACAGATCTAGAATATTTTTATTTTTGTAATTTCGTCGTCTTGTTGTGGCGTTTGGTTTTTACTGTCTTTATTGCAGAGTTTTATTCTTTTGTGGGTGATTCAGGATTTCAAACAATCAATACATTCAATTCGACAGAGTTATAAATCAAATTATGATATGTTATAGATTTGGAGTAATAAGTATTCTAGTCACTACAGTATTTTCAAATGTGTAGGTTTTAAGCTGATTTATTATGTTATTAATTTGGATGTTATAAATTTTTTCACTGTTTTATCCGCTATGATTTTTAACTGATTAAAATGTATGTTTCTATTGATAAATTGCTAATTTGAATGAATAAATTATTTTTTATTCTCAAAAAAAACCTATATCTGCTATACTATATATTATGTGGATTCAAATATTATAAGCCCATATTTACGTATACAGCGAGAGACAGAAAATAGGTCAATACTACGAAACCTAAATCTAGCCAAACCCTTATCGTACAGTTATTTAAGGCTGTCTTGTTCATCGAGTCGTTTAAGAGCCGCCCACCAGCATTCTCCCCGCTCCCTCTCGGATCCAAATCTTTGCGAAGCTTTAGAATTATGGCTGCCAGTCTGGTGAAAAACTTTGAAGCGTGGCCAAACAAGAAGGCGAAGGTTGAGGAAGAGAAGATTGGCGATAAATCAGATGTGGATGAAGAAGAGATGGGCGATGGATCAAACGTTGAGACAGAGACGATGGGCGCTAAACCAGAGGCGGAGGCAGAGGAGATAGAAAATGACGAAGAAGAGGATTTGAGCGGTTATGAGTCGAATAATACAGAAGAAACGGGAATCACCTTCAGAGGTTGTGATGACGAACAAAAGAAAGAAATGAGGCGCTATTTCCGCAAATTGGCTAAAGATGGAGTATGTAAACATCTGCTAATTAATTTATTATCTGCAAATTTAGCCTGATCTGTTATTCATTATATTTGAATCGTATTTTTTTCCAGCCCTAAGAAGTAGACTTCTTTCCCAGGATGTCTTATATTACCGCCGTATTACCAATGGAACCCGAAGAAGATCCGGAGAAGTTCGAGCAGGCGAAGGATTGTGCTCAATTTGCTATTGAAGAACACAACAAAGACAAGGTATTGTTATTATGATTATTATCTGCCTGATTTAGTTTTTTTTTCCGTCTTCGTCTTCCTCGGTGGGCTTAATTTAATCTAATGATTGCGTTCTTTGATAGGATCAAAAGTTTAAACTTGAGAGTGTGAAGAAGGTAACTTTTCACTGGACTTGCGGTATAATGTTTTTCATAACATTAGTGGCCAGAGATACCAAGTCTGGGAAAGAGTTAACTTGCCGTGCTCAAGTGTGGGATAATACTATTGGTGGATACCGTGAGTTGATGGAGTTCATAGTTCTTTGACTCGTTGCATATGTCAAGGTATTTGCCTGTTTTGTTAACCGGAAGAATTTTTGTTAACGTTCAAAATGAATTGCAAGTTTGATGCATGTTTAGACTGGAGCCGTGTATCTTGCTTTAACAGCATTAATCATTGTGTCTGTTCTGTGTGTTTTGTATACGGTATGTCAGTTTCTTATTGTTAAGGGACTTATTGTCATCTTAGTTGCCTCAAATTGATATAGTCATGCATTTACTTTTATATATATATTTGAACGAACTATAATGTCGATGCTTAGTGACTGGACAGCACACCACAAAAAATGCACAGATTCAAGCAGGCAAGAACATGTTGACATATTTTGCTAAGATGGCATTCTATGATAATGTTGTTCCTGTTTTTGTTAAGATGGCATGCTATGATAATCTCTCTGTGACTCCTTCAAATCTACTTTTATTATATACAAAGTTGTAATAATAGTTGTAATCTTCTTCAAAGTCATATATTGTCAAAATGCAGTGCAGTACCTGTAATTTGCAATGGACTGAATTGTAAACAAAGCCATTATTGGTTGCTTAGAATTGGCGCAACTTTTTAGTTGCTTGTTTTTATTTCTTTCTGTGAATTGATTTTTTCTCCTTGTTCTGAAATGTAAACTATTTCTTATTGCAGGCGCCAATTGCTACTTGGAGTAAATTAACTGTGAGAGTGATCCTCAAGTTAATTAATGTAAATCCCGATGCAGTATGAAGCAGTGACTGGGTTTCTTAATTATTAACTATTTGCAGTTAGGCTTATTACATGTTTGATGTTTAATCATCCACTATATGATATTAAAGACTGTCCTTTTCCTAACTTAGATTATATTATTATGGCTAAATAAATTAAAAAAACATAACTTTAGTCAAATTAACAAAATATCACGAATTTTCAATTTTGTCTTAGAAAAATATGAACTTTGACTATTATAACAATTGTGTCATTCATTAGTTTTAGGCTAATTTTTCCATCAATTTCGTTGATGGTAGTTCACGTGGCATTTGACATATAAATATTTCATGACGTAGTTTTTATTTATTAAAAAATTAACTAAATTATAAAAATGAAGTTAAATTTTTATTACATTATTTTTTATGAAAGAAATTTATATTTTATCTTAATTTATTTTTACTGTATGAATAATTAATTAATCAACATCTACGATATTAATTAATTGAAACTTGTACAAAAATAGAAACCAACACCAAAACTGATATTTCTCAAAAATATTAGAAACAAAAATGTGTAAATATTAAAAGTATAAGAGTGTGTTTATAAATATTAAGAAACTGTAAGTTTTTTTAATAATAAATAAATCTAAAACTTTCGGAAAAAAACAATGTACTAGAGATAAAAATTTTAAATTTTACGATACTTCTTACACGTTAGTGTTTTCATCTCCCATTAATCAAATGATTTCTTTTAATTTAAGTTATTATTGTTACTTCTTTCTTCTTAAAGTAATTTAGTATGATTTTTTTAAAGGAAGCAATGTATTTATAAACAAGAAATTCATGTCTATTTTTTCTTATTTGTAGAAATGACCTTAATATATTTTGGGCTGTTTAGTTTAAGAAAAATTTTCATTATTTTTAAAAACTTAGAAAAAATAGGAAAAGGAAAAATTTGTTAACAATTTTTTTTTGATTAGCAAACATATTTTTTAAATGATAAATAGATTTTAAATAATATTTTTGAATAAAAGTCATAAAAAATAAAATTTTCTGTAATTTAGTTATTTTTTTAATAAAAAAGTCACATAATAAAAAAATAATTGTCGTAAAAAATTAGTTTTTCTGTAAGTTAGTTAATTTTTTTAATAAATAAAAACCACATCATAAAAAAATAATTCATCATAAAAAATTAGCTTATTTTGTAAGTTAGTTGTTTTTTAATAAATAAAAGTCACGTCATAAAATATTTACGCATCAAATACCACGTGGATTGCTACGTTAATGAAGTGGATGGAAAAATTAACTCCAAATTAACTAATGACACAATTGTTATAGTAGTTAAAGTTTATATTTTTTTAAAATAAAATTAAAAGTTCATGATATATTTATTAATTTGACTAAAGTTTATATTTTTTTAATTTGTTTAGCCTATTATTATACATACTAAGCTTTGCAAGCCTCTTACTCAAGAGATTCTGTTTATAGCATTGTTTGAGCCGTCTAAATCATTACTTCATAAAGATAAAAGCATCTTTTATATTTTGTTGAGGAAGTTGCCATCCATCCATGGCAGAAAGAGCAAATTTGTAGGCCCTTGTGCGTCCTACGGCAAGACAACCAGTAGGCAAAGGCTTCAAGTTTGTACATCATGGCGCAGGCTTCTCGCCAATAAGTACATTTATTTCTTAGCTAATTTATAGCAAGTATTCTCGGAAAGCAGAGACAATTTGGCTCGCAAATGCTTTTGTCGTGGTCATAAGCAGGGACAATTTGGACAGAGATGGTTTTGAAGCAGAGACAATTTGGCTCGCAAATGCTTTTGTCGTGGAAGGGTTATGTTAGGAAATCAAGCAATAGAAACACAAAATAATGGAAAGAGAACAATCACACACAAGAACAACATAGGATTTGCATGGTTCGATCAATGTGATCTACGTCCAAGGGTAAAGAGAGCGAGCAATTCTATTATTCACAATGAAAGTTGGACAAAAGGATACAAGAGTTTTCTCAATCTCGATAAATGATGTTAATGATGCTCTACAGTCTAAAGAATTGCAGAAATTAGTTTCTGGTTCTAGGGAAGGTAGTGTGGAGACTGGGTTAAATGTGAGCAGGAGCAGGAGCATGGAATGAAATGGTGGAGGTCGTAGTAAGTCACATTCAAAATCGAAGGCTACATTGAAATGCTTTCACTATAAAGAGAAAGGACACTTAAAAAGAACTGTCCACAAAGGAAGAATGGGATTGCACAGTGGTTGAATGGGAATGCACATGTTGTAGTAGCTCAGAAGATTCTAAAAACCAGGATAGTTTTGACCAGAGAGAAGGAGGAGATGTTCTGACTATCAGTATAATTGGGTCTACAGAACTTTGGGTCCTTGATACTGGTGCTTCATATCATGACTTATTCATTACCTTCAAGGAGCGAAATGACAGTGTAAATTTGGGTGATGATGGGGAGTTGGGTGTTAAAGGGAGTGGTTCGGTGCAGATTAAAATGTATGACAGAATGGTTAGGACATTGGATGCTTGGTATGTCCCTGGACTACGAAAGAATTTGATCTCTGTTGGCACACTTGATAAAAATGGGTACACATTCTCTGGAAGTGGTGGAGTTCTTAGGGTGTCGAAAGGAGCCCTTATGGCGATGAAAGGCAAATTGCAGCATGGGATTTATACATTGATGGGTAGTTCAGTGTTGGGAACTATAATATCTCGTCGGATTCTGATACAACCCTCTATAGCTTTTGGTTCCGCCCCGAGTCAAGCTCAATCGATTGGAGTGTCGAGTGGGTGACATATGATGTTGAGCTATGTTACTCGAGTAAACAAATGCGTGTTACTAGAGTGATATGGACCTTGGGTTACTCGAGTAAGCGGTTAAGTCTTACTTGAGTTAGATAGGGCATATATTACTCGAGTGAACCATTTGGTTACTCGAGTAAGCCTTGTTTCAGGATGAACACCTGGGAACGTATTACTCGAGTAACCATTTGTGTTACTCGAGTGAGATGGTCTATCACTCGAGTGAGATGTGCACCCAGTGCGTGAAATGGTGCCGTTTCGGGGCAAGGGTCTATATATACTCCCATTCCATCCAGAAGCCATTTTGATTGGATCTCGTTCCTTCCTAGACGTCTCTTGAGGTAAGAATTCGTCTCTCTACCTCTCATTCTTTCATTTTCCATCATTTTGCATGAGTGTGCATTTTAGGGTTTGAATGAATGCTCTTAGGTTCGGATGTAGGTTGTTTCTGTTAGAATGGGTGTTAAGGGTTTTGATTTCAAGACTTTAGGAGCCCATTAACATATAATGTTGGCTTGGATTCACATAAATCGAACATCTTTGTGAATGGGTTTTAAACTCATTCATTTTGGACCGATTTAGTGTGCTTCCGAGTTGTGTTGATGATTTTGACTCTAGATTTGAGTTCAGGGGCTTGAGTCGAGTCAATGTGGGTGTTAAGTATCAATTTCCATCGGTGAAATCGA
>CAODLS012092778.1:0-24046 GCA_948243855.1 Flueggea neowawraea
TATAGAGATGATAGAAAGTATTTAAATTAAAAACAAGTAGAGCGTATATTTGCCACTAGATTCAAAATTTAAGAGAAGAAATTTTGAATTGGTGGGAATTTTATATTTCGAGATATTTATTATTTGGATGAGTTAAAGTGATAAAATAGTCATAAAAAACGATTGTTGTTCGTGAAAATTAATGAATTTGAGTTGTAATCCGAACTGGCTAAATCATGAGAATTAGAATGGATGTTGATTAATTATATGCAAATATTAGTTAAGCATTTTTTGGAAAAGGGAATTATATGTAAATAATTTAGCATCCATCATTCACACAGATTGATATTAGTAGTCTATTAAGATGTCACATACACATGTAAAAAACCGAATTACACTTAAATCTTTATATTAGTAGTCTATTAATATTTTGTTACTAAATTGATGAAATGTCTCATAGTTAAGTAAATAAAATTTTAAATACAAAAATATCCTTATTTATTTTTTAAGTGTTTTTTTAAGTCCAGAGCCATATGAAGCCTAATTTAAAGACAACACTTAAATGATAAGAAATAAAAAGTTATAAATTATAATAGGAAAATAAATTAATACTCCATTGCTATGATTGATTAGAGACAATGGATCAATCTGAATAATTATCATACAATTAGAAAATTGGACTTTATTATAAAAATTAATAATTTTAAGAATTTTTGATATAGATTTAGTTTTGAGGCCAAAGAAATTAATAAAAAGCATAAAAAATAAAAATATTTTCAAAAAAAAACGGCCACAAAAACTTCCTCTTCTCCTAGAAACCTTCAAACTGCAACTCCATTATTCTCTGATAATCTCTGCTCTCTTGCAAACTTGATAAAACATCCATTTCAATATTATTCTTTAATTTCCAAAATGTATCTTTCCATGACAACAAACAATCATCATTAGTCTCTTAACGTTAACAGAACAAGCAAACTCTTAAGATTGAAGTGAGATTTTCTTGAAGATGATTGAAGTCAAACCTTGAAGGAATTGAAGCAAGTCAAGATGGGATAATTTCATGAAGACTGGAGGCGTTTTGAGTCAAGTATGGGTATACACGGACATGTACAAACTATGTACAGGTTGCCAAAACGGTGTTCAAGCCCGTGGGAGATGCTAGAATCAAAAGGGTCACGTTTTGGGTGGCCATGGGGCCTAGCCCACAGCAATGGCCATGCTCGTGGAGTTGGCCATGGCTTGGCCCATGACTGTGGAGCCCCAGATTGAGGCAGTTTTGCTCACGGAAGCAAGGAAATGGTCACGTAATCAAGGTTTCGCCCGTGTCTTATTTGTTCCTGCTCGTGTCTTTAATTCTGAAGGGTTTAGTTCATGTTTTGAGGTTTAGGACGGTTTATTTTAACTTGTATTCCTTGTAAACATATACAAGGTGCTTGGGAACGATCTTGTGTGCCTTTGGACGTCGTTTTAAGCCTTTTAGCAGGTTTTGACCAGAAATAATAGAATTACTAGCTCTCTGCCTGTGGACGTATGTCGATTGATCAAACCACATAAATTGTTATGTTCTTGTGTGATTGCTCTTGTCTATTTCCGCATTATTCTATATCTTTTTATTATTGACAAGTGGTATCAGAGCCAACAGTTCAGACTGAAAATGCAAGAACGAGTATGGTGCAGTAGTGGTTTGAGATGAGTGTGGTAATATAGTGAAGAGCTGTATTGACTAATGTAGCTTCGAACTACTGTGTGAGTAGTCAGAAAATCTCATAGATGAAAGGGTGGAATCATGAGAGAAACTCTTAGTGACACTATAGGATGAGCGGACTCGAGAACGGTGAAGAGTTGTGTTGACTGCTAAAGCCCTTGTGGAGTGTCTGGTGTGAGTGAGGCTAGCTCGTAGATGGATGAAGTCATAGAAAGAGCCTTTGGGTTAAAAAAATTCTACATTAGTACTCGAGGAGGCCCAATAAAATTCTGCAATACTGAGAGTTTCGTTGCAGGGGGAGCATGCCTAGGCCTAATATGGAAGAAATTCACACTTGAATGGGAGATTGTTAAGAAGCAAGTGTGAATTGTTAAGAGTCTCACATTGGAAGTTGTAGCATATGTGAAAGACTTATAAATGGTGTGTACCCATAACCTATTACCTTAAGGTTTTAGGTAAAATGTGGTGTCAAGCTCACTTGTGTGCTCCTTCACTATGCCCACATGCAATGCAGATCTCTCCAAGACTACCAGGGTCTAACAAGTGGCATCAGAGCCATAGAAGTTTGTTTAAAAAATCTTGGGTTCGATTTTGTAGAAAGAAGATGTCTTCATACAAATATGAGATTAAGAAATTCAATAGGCCAAATGATTTCACGCAGTAGAAGCTGAAGATGAAGACGATTCTGATTCAATAGAAGTGTGAGGAGGCATTAGAAGGTGAAGAGAAATTACTGAAAGAATTGATAGCTTTGTATAAAGCTGAGATTATGAAGATGGTGCACAGTACAATTCTATTGAGTCTGATGGATGAAGTCTTGAGGGAGGTGACTGATGAAACTATTGTAGCAGGCTTGTGGAATAAGCTTAAGAGTATGTATTAGAAGAAGTTCTTGACGAACAAGCTTTATTAGAAAAGACGACTGTATACATTGAAGATGACAGAAGAGATGCAGGTAAAAGAATGTCTTGATAAATTTAATAGGATTGTATTAGATTTGAAAGGTGTTGGTGCTAAACTCGAGGAAGAATATCAAGCTATATTTTTGTTATATTCTTTTCCTGACTTGCATGAAAGTTTTATTGATACTATAATGTTTGATAGAGATAGTATCTCGATAAACGATGCAAAGGATGCTCTGTTGTATAAAGAACTAAAGAGGTTGATTGCTAGTTCACGTGGAGATAGTGTAAAGTGCGGGTCAACTATGAGTTTGGGCAATAAAATGAGAAAGAATCATAGGTTAAGGTGTTTTCACTGTAAGTAGATTGGGCACATGAAAAGAATTGTCCACATAGAGGAAACGGAAAGGAATCAAGGGCAACAGTAGTTCAGAATAATTTTGTGGGGTTTTAGGATAATTATAATGAGGGAGAAAACAATGAAGTTCTCACAGTTACTACATCTAGATTTGAAGATAGCTACGTTGTTGACACTGTGACAACTTATCGTATGCCCTTTTCTAGGAAATTATTTGATTCTTTTAAAGAATGGAGAGACAGTGTGAAATTGGAAAATGGTGAGAAGCTGAGTGTTAAAGGTAGTGTTTCTTTGTAGATTAGGATGCATAACGAAGAGGTCAAAAAACTTGATCCTTGGTATGTCCCGAGGTTGCAGAGAAATTTGATTTCTATTAGTGCTTTGGCTAAGCAAGGTTATAGTTTATCTGGAAGAGGTGGGGAGATTCAGGTGTTCTAGGGTTCCTTGGTAGTAATGAAAGGTAAATTGTGGAATGGTATTTATACCTTGATTGGTAACTCGGTAGTTGCTAATGGGTTAAGTACTATTGTAAGTTCTGCAGAGAAACAGGTAAAGTTTGTGATCGAGACTCCAGAACAGTCAAAGGTTGATCTATGAGAGGTAAGAACAAGGGAACTAAATCATGGTAATTGTGTTGGTGATGGAGAAATGCAATCACTAGAAAACACAATAAAGATGCGGGATGGTGTGTTGTTAGGTGTGGATGGTAAAGTTTGTGATTGAGACTCCGAAACAGTCAAAGGTTGATCTACGAGAGGTAACAACAAGGGAACTAAAGCATGGTAATTGTGTTGGTGATGGAGAAATGCAATTACTAGAAAACACAAGAAAGATGCTGGATGGTGTGTTGTTAGGTGTGGATGGTAAAGAGGCAAAGCTAGCTAGAGGAGGCAAGTTCGGCTTGCACTTGGTTTGTTGTTACAGAACATGAGGCCCTTCGAAGGGGTGTGGAAAATGAGTGATTCTAGTTTCTGAATTGTACAGGGAAAGAAAATTCACTTCAAGGTGTAGAATTGTTAAGATTGAAGTGAGATTTTCTTTAAGAAGATTGAAGTCAAACCTTGAAGGAATTAAAATAAGTTAAGATGGGATAATTTCATGAATATTGGAGGTGTTTTGAGTCAACTTTGGGTGTATACAGATGTGTACAAATAGTGTACAGGGTGCCAAAATCATGTCTAAGCACGTGGGAGACACTGGAATCGAAAGAGTCACGTTTTGTGTGGCCACGGCTTGGCCTATGCTTGTGGCCAAGCCTTTGGAGTTGGCCACAACCGTGAGCCCTAGCTCGGGGCGGGTTCGCCCACGGACGAGAGGAAATGCCGTGTCATCAAGGTTCCACCCATGTCTTATTTGTTCCTGCTTGTATCTTCAATTCTGAAGGGTTTAACACGTGTTTTAGGGTTTGGGATTTTTTTTTACTTGTATTCCTTGTAAACATATATAAGGTAGCTTGGAAATGATTTTATATGCCTTTGGACACCGTTGTAAGCCTTTTGGCTGGTTTTGACTCAGAAATAATAGAATTATTAGCTCTATGCCCAAAGATGTAGGTCGATTGACCAAACCATGCAAATTCTTGTGCTTTTGTGTGATTACTCTTGTCTATTTCTGTGCTATTCTATCGCCTGTTATTCCTAACACAAATTCTCCTACATGTTCTCTGTAGACCCTCTACCCTATAGTGTCTTCTTCCATCTCAATCTTCCTCTTCTTTTTCTTTTTCATCCCGCCATTACTCCTCTCCTTGTTGTCCTCATTATTATCACTGTCACCATAGGTTCATCATCAATGCTAATTATTCAATTGGATTTTTTCTAGAAAACTTGACCGAATTCCCATCAAAAGTTCAGATCCACATTTATTATCAATGATTCACAGTGTGCAACGAAGCCCACAAATCAAAATCAAGATCAATCAAGAACCCAAGATCAAGAAAGCTTCTCTAACCTTCTTTATGTGGTGTAGTTTGCATCCTCTTTATAGAATTTATAGTTCCATTCGAACATAAACACATATTAGAACATCTTTCCAAAACCCCATCTTCAGCACCCAATTTTTTTTTTAAATTTAAATACCCAACATTTCTTCTTTTGAGAAAAATAAAAGAATGAGATCTTTGAACACCCAACATTTCTTCTTGTGAGAATACCCAAAATTTTTTAATTGGATTGAGAATAAAAAACGAGTAAGTAATTGAGTGTTTTTATTGGGTCAAAAACAGATAACTCTAAAACAGAGGGTTTGTGGAACTCTTGATTCTTTCTCCTTCTCTCCAAAAATGTGATATATGATTCTCAAATCACCGACGACATTGAAACCCAACTGAAGGTCCAAATCTATTCCTCGTCGTTTTCTCTTTTTGTCTTCAGTCTCCCTCTCTTTTCTCTTTCTAGATCGACATCCATTTCTTCTTCCTCAACATTATGAGCCAAGTGATTTTGTACTAACTTGAAGCATAAGTCCGATGGAGGTGTCATCATTATAGTGGAAAGTTGAGAAAGAGGGAGGGAGTTCCATATCAGTTTGCTTTGGTGGTTTGTTTTAAATGTAACAATTTTTGTCAACGAATGAGAGGGAGGGGGAGAGAAAGGGAGTGATTTGCAAATGATGATTGGAAAAGAATGAGGTGCGGTGGTGTGAGGTGCTACAATGAGAGAGGAAAAGAAGAGAAGGAAGAGATCTGATGAGAGAGAAGGGGAGAGAGAGATGAGAGAGAAATCTAATTGTTACAGATGTGTGGTCTTTGATTTTAAGTGAGGGTAATTTGGCAAAATTTCAATTTCGTTAACTTCGTTATTCAAAAACAACTTTGATGGACGTGTATGCTACATCAAAAAAATACGAGGACCTACCTACTAATTAGAGTATATCTGAGGGACTTAAAAATTATTTTCCCAAAAATTTAATAACAAATTTTTCCTTTTCCTTTTACTCTCTATCTACTTCTTCTCTAATTTCAGACTTCTCCAATTTCAACACCCAAACTTCACTCTAATTGAACTCTTATAACTTCAATTTTAACAAATTCAAGAACTACAATCACATTTCATTTCGGCCTAATACATGTGAACCCCCTGAACTTGTACTGAACGTGCAATTTCCCCCTTGAACTTTGTGAGCGTTTGTGGACCCCTTTCAACTTGAAAAATGACTCATATTACCCCTTAAACTTTGAAAATGTAGCAATTTAACTGTGTCTTAGCAAATATTCCATAAGCTTTTCTTACTTATACCATGCATGAAATGAGAGTATGTCTTTAGGAAAATTTCCTTCTTATACCAGTGTGAGACATAGTTATCAAACATTTCTTGTGTGAAATATTTAAAAAGAAAAGGTGTGAAAATACTCAATGAGCACAAAGAATAATGAAATCTTTAAACAAGAAAGGATAAAAATACTTAATACGCACAAAGAAATTCATAGATTTTTTTCAACACAAGCTGTAATTCTTCTTTTTTCTTCTTATTTAAAGAAAAAGGTAAAGTTCAGGGGGAATTGCACGGAATAATTGCTAAGACATATTAAACGGATGCGTTTTCAAAGTTTGAGGGCTAACATGAGTCGTTTTTACAAGTTGAAAGGGGTCCGTAAATGCTCGCAATGTTCATGGGGGATATTGCATGTTCAATACAAGTTCAAGGGGGTTCACATGTATTAGGCCTTTCATTTCCAACAATCAAACTTTACCAAAAAATCTCATAAAGATTTCCTTTCAAACAATCACAATTTCAAACAAACTTAATTTGAAAAATCAATTAACACAATTTCAAACAAACAAATCCTAGAACTAATCAACACTTTCAGAACATGCTCATCATGGCCATAAAGAAACAACAATTTCATTTCCAACAATCAAAACTTATGTTGCAAATCTTAGAAAAATCAACCAATTTCATTTTCTTTGCATCCCTCACTTCAAAGCCCTTCACTGCCATTCCCTCACTCTTTCTTAATTCCTTCTTTCTCTAAATCAATTTTTACCTATAACAATAACTGACAGACATGGCCTCTCATTCGTATCTCTTTTCCTTTTGTCTCTACGCCATCTTCTTGCCAATCTCCCCTCTCTCAACTCTGTTGTCCCTCTACTCCTTTGGCCTTATATGCTATGTCTTTTATGGTTTCTATCTCGAAAATTGCTAATACATTCCGCTTCAAATTACTGCTTCAATTTGTTAAGATTTCCTCTTAGATCCATTGTCCCTTTACACCCTCTCTGAAAATTGCTAAGAATTTTTGCTTTGAATTTTTTCCTCAATTTGTGAATTGATGTAAAACCTTTGTGTTAGTTTTAGGCATGTTCTAATTTTTTGAACTACTGTAAAACAAATTCATTCAAGGAGGAAGCCAAAAACATTGATGTGAATATGTGGCCTTTTCTTGACCTATGTTATGATCGAAAATCAGAACACAAACAAGCTCTCTCAACCTGAATTCAATCAGTCGAACTTGCAACAAAATTAAAACTGTGATTGTTGCTCTCTCAAACTTGAAAACATATCAACTTGAACTATTGCTTTGGGAGACAAAATTAAGCCCAACAAAAACCAATCGAACCCAACAAAATCTAGTCGAGAAAACCCAATCATTGACATCTTCAACCATCTTCACCCTCCCAATCTTCGCCTTATATGGTTAGGCAGAGAGATTTGGGTTTGATTTTGCAGCGAGGGAGAAAGAGAGGGGTTCACATCCTGAAGAGTGAGAGGGAGAGAGCTCACTTCCACCTCGTCATCTCCATTGCTTGTCATCACTGAAATGAGATTGAATCGAGAGAGACGATGTACTCTGAGTGAGTGAATAGAGAGAGAATCAAGAACAAAGGTGTTGTTTTATTTTTAAAATTAAGTTGTTTTTTTTTTTAAATTTAATTGGGTTGCTTGAGAGTTTTTTTAAAATTATTGACTACTCTTAATGTATGTCCCTATACATGTACCGAATAAATTAATAAATGCTATGTAGATTAATGTATATAAATATACAATTACATCTAAAACCTACTAATTTATTTACCACTTGTTAATTTGTTTTTGCATAATAAGAGTAAACAAAATTGTTTTTTAAACATACCAAAACATCTTTCGGTTTTGAAGTAATTTACATTATATCTCTATATTTTCTAAAATTTCTCGATGCCTCTTTGGCCCTCTCCTTGACACAACAGAAAACTTTTATTTATATGATGCGACATATAGATAAATATGTTTAAATTTTTTCCATGACAAAGTTGCCCTTTTTATCATTTGTATTGTACTTGCTCTCTTACATCTCATCTTCAACTATATTTAACTCTTGTTTGAATGTTTATGAGAAGAAAGGAAAAAAAAAAGAAGAAATGAAAATGACATTTCCTTCCATTTCTCACTAAATTGGTGAGAAACAAAATTCTCTTTCTACTTTTCTCAATTTTCCTCCATTTAAATTTTTTTCTTTTATTTTTTATTATTTTATTGCTATCAAACAATAGAAAAGAAATGTCATTTTTATTCTTTTCTTTTTTTTTTTCATTCATTTTGATTGATCCAAATAAAGGATAGAGACATCAATTTCTGGAAAGTTCTTGTCGGGATAAAGCACCAAATAACCAAAACTAAATCCTTAATGTCGTCAAATAATTAGAACTTGAACTGGGTTGGGTGGCCAAGATTTGAGAATCAGCTTTGTGATTGTAACAGAAGAGCTAGAGTGAAGACGATGGAGTTTTTCAGGAGATTGTTGTTTTAACAAGAGCAAATGCGAAAAAGATGGAGTTGAAAAGGTCAATTAAGATTCTGAAGATCAGAGAAAAAGAGCAAGTTATTCCTTGGTACAATTTACAAAAATCTGAATTAGTTTCATCTATATCAATTTCTTATTCATCTATTTAATTATGGAAATGAACATGTAAAAATGGATTACATGGTCAGTTAAGTTGAATTGTGGTGGTAGTTTTTAGGAAAAAGTAGGCCTTGCATCTGCAGTGCTCGCAATAATGAAGGTATGTTGTTTGATGGTATGTTTGTAAGAAGGAAGATGGCTGGAGTTTTAGCTGCGGAATTGGAGGCAGTTAAAGTGGTTTTTTGATGGCTATTAGAAATAATTGGAGGAGGATTTTGATGGAGTTAGATTAACAAATAGTAATTAATCAGATTTTGAGAGTTGATGAATAAAGAAGATGCTATGGTCATGCAATTGTTCAAAAGATATGGGCTTTGCTGCAAATTTTTCAATACTACAGATTCAAATGGATTAAGTGGACTGCAGATGGAGTTGCTGGCATGATTGCTGCACATGTTTTAAAGGACCTTGCATTTCCATTTTGTAATTTGCCATCTAATGTAATTAAACTAATGCGGATGGATGTACATGGTTCAAAGTAATAGATCAAGCTTTTCGAAAGGATTGGATTTATAATCAGATGATTAAGCAAATCTCAAATTCTTGCAAGAGATTTTCAATCTGTTTTGTTTTTTTCCATTTTAGCCAAAACTTAAAAAAACGTAACTCACAATGTTTCTCTTTCTCTGATTCCTCTCAACCATTCTTCAGAAAATTTTGTAGTTGCTTCTCTTTCAATTCAAGTTCTTCACTCCGTTTTCATTCTCCATTTCATTACTTCTTGGCACTCTAAACCGTTCATAAAAGGCCTAACTGTCTTTTCTTCTTCCACTGTTAAACGAAGCTGACTGCCAAGGATGTTACAGGAGATTTCAAGTCAAAAAATGTCATAGGATATTATTTTAAAGTCGAGAGACGTTTGGATATTTCAAAAAAGATTTTGATTTTTTTGTCAATCGAGAGCTCAAAAATCAATGAGTTGTACAATTAAGGATAATTCTCCATGTATCTCTCACCATAAAAGTTGAACTCCATAAATGGTGATAAGTCTCACTAAAGTGGCGATGAGAAGATTCGAATTTGAAAATTTTCATGTAACTCGTCCACTCACTTGTCTATACAACCGTTATAATTTTATTGAATTATAAGAGAGTTTTGATTTGAGATTGTGTGTTTTTAAGAGATTTTGTGTGTTTGTGAGGGTCAGAACTGTCATTTTGCACTCTCCGTAATGTTGGAGTAATGGAAAAAATCTTAGAGGTAGAATAAGAGTCTTTTAAAAATGTATAGGAAGAAAAATTAAATATAATGTCAGAAATGACATAAAATTTAATCCTAAATTGAAAAGTAAAGAAAGAGGGAGATTGCATAAAAGAGTAACCAATTTCAGGAAAACTGGTCACTGTTACCACAACTAGTCCATTATAAAAGGGATCGACTCCGTCCCCATTGTTTTGCGCCATTATATTTCTTTTTGAAACAACGGTTTAGGCGTATCTTGGTCATTGATTATACAATCAGCGGGAACCGCCAGTTTCAGTTTTTGAAATGAAAGAATTGGAACTAAATCAAAGTTCACATAGTTTGGTTCGGTTCTGATTAGATATCGGTTACAGTTTTGATCGGTTCAACCGCTATTTTATCCTGTTAATTTTTTTTCGGTTTGTAAATTTTGCTATATTCAATAATTAATTATAGTATCAATAATATATTATATTTCAAAGATTTTTTTAATTATTTTTAAATAAATTAATTATTTTATTTAAAAATAAAATATAGAAATCAAAATAGGTCAAAATTAAAACCAAATTGGAACCTAAACCGCAACCTTTCGGTTTTAATCGGTCGATTCCAATTACAGTTCCAATTTAGTTCTAATTTTGACATATTTTAACCAATTTGATTTCAATTCGATTTGTCAATTCTAGTTCAAATTTTACATTTTCACTTATATGGATTGTAATTCACTCTCTAACTAGAGTATGAGTTGTTTAGAACCAGAACCGAGAGTAACAATAAAGTTCAAGGTGTGTAACAGATGTCACTCTCTTGAACGTTAATTTGCTTTCTATATTGCAATCAGCAAATCTTTTAGGATACAATGACGTACCTTACTGCACTTTGCAATAATGAAATTAGATCTAAGCAGCTTTAATGTGTAGAGAGAGAAAACTGATGAAAACTTGGAATAGTATCCTATGGGTAAACTATTCCAAAGGAGGTATATTTATAAGGGATTGAAGATAGCTTTTTAGATTAAAATCGATAAAGATAAAAATAATATATATCATGATAAGAATCTTGATAAAATCCAAATAAAATCAAAACAATTTTATCTTGATAAATCGGACAAATTATCTAGTTTGAAAATATCCAACAATCTCCGCTATTTTTAAAATATGTAAAAACAAAGTTTTACAAAACAAAACAATCATAAATTTCAAACCTTATATGCATAAATGATGGTGTCTTGCGATTGAACCATTATTTAGTGAAAGTTAGTTATAACATATCAGAATAAGATGGTAGACAATGCTTTAAATCACATATTTTATTTGAAACTATGCACGTCTTTTGTTTGAACCCGGCAAAAAAAAACTTGGAAAAAAGAACAACTACAAAATATAGATCTCACACAATATAAATATTAGCAATAGAAGAACTAAAAAATACAAGAGCCTGCTCACACAAGAAAGTTCAAATAATAGCAAGAGTTTTTGAATGTTAATTTGAAGTAGATTGATCTTGCACAAAGTCAAATTTACTTTTAAAAAAATATGTATTCTCTTTATTTTTTTACTATACAATCTATTTCTATAAACTATTTTTATCAAATCTACAAACAAATGCATCCGACCAGTTAAGCTTTTTTTTTTCAATAAATAGGTTAAACAAAAATCGGAAACTTGAATCCTTAAAAACCCATAATTGCAAATACTACCAACTATACAAATTAAACAAATCAAACGGACAATCGATAGTGCCATAAATTGCTACATTGATGTATAAGAATATTCATTTACAATATATGGAAGATGAATATACCTAAGTTTTACACCCCGATTTGCCCTTTTTTTTAATATTAGTTGAAAAATTGATGCAATTAGATTGCTTGTGCTCCTCTATATTGACAAAAGCAGAAACATATTATCTACTACCTTTTGGTGGTTATTGGTAATCTTTGTCTAAAGTCGCCACTTAGTGGCATGTCTAGTGTTGCACCCACACAATGCTACAACTTTAAATTTATTCTTGTAATATATAATAAATTACTAAATCATAAATTATTATCGTAAAAAGATGTTCAAAATATATTTCCGTAAGACATATCATTACATAAATTGAGCATTTTATTGAACTCCATATGTTAAATTTTCAAAAAGTTTTTTTTTAACTGAACCAAAAAGTGCTTCAAATACAACATTTTGTATAACATTAGATAATGTCTCTTTTTTGTAACATATAAATACCCTCGATCTATATTTACTTTTAATTCTTGAAATAACATATATCTCATTATAGCCAAAAATTGACATGAACAATTACGATATAAAGCATGAGAAAAATAGTCTTGTTGGAATTTAATAGGTAATCTAAGATATAATGGTATCAGAACCAGGCTAAAAATGAAAAATTATATATTCCAAAGCGTACCTCTAGTTCTCTTGGTACTTGAAATAATTTTGTTTTCTCCATATTATTATCTCTCTCGAGTCGATAGTTTATATAAGGAAATTGAATGACGTAGTTAGAAATAAAATAATTCCATTCTCTCACATTTTTTCCAACTAAGTTTATTAAGCTTGTAACTTTTCATATTTCAGAAGACTAATTTTTACTACAAAGTACTATTTCATCAATCCAACCTTTATACATTTTGGTAAATTTATGCATAAGACTATATCATCTTTCCAATTGATATAGAATGAGATGGAGCTCGGCCTTTTAGCTCATTTGGCATCAGCTCCTCAAGTTTGCGACTTCTGAAAGGAGAAACGACGGGAGTGACTCCTCGTCCACCCTTTGATGCTCAAGTTAATTCTTATCCCAATTGAGGAGCAAAGTGAAGTGAATATTACTTACTTTGAAAATGAGGTGTTGTGATGTATTTATAGAGGTGGAGGATGGATGACCAGCTATTAGGTAGGTTCTTTATGCTACATCATCAGTGGGCTTAACTTATTAGGCAGCTGTTTAGACTTGAATATTTGGTCTTTGTATTGGTCTTTTTGGGCTTCGACCTTCTTTTCCATATGGACTTTAATATTTTGATTTCAGTGATCCTTTCGGATCTAGTAGGCATATCCCATATCAATTTTATGAAGTATATACAAGTGTATATTGGAGTACATATGCTTATAAATGTTTACATTTTTTTTAAATTGATTTAATAGATTACTATGTTCAATCTTGTAATTATGTAACTTTAGAAGCTAATCTTGTAATTTAGCAAACTCATAGGGCTGGAAAAAGAATTTTATAGATGACACATATTCACCATTATTTATGGATGGGATTGTAGCTAGAGTTTTGAAACGCCGGTCATCTTCTCAACAATGGCCTAAACCTAGTTGACGGTTGTGCTTGAAAGTGAAGAGAGGATCAGTCATCTCTATGTAGGATTTGGTGCAGGTGAAAGTGGTACGATGGGGTTTACGGCTTCGATTAAAACTTAAGCTTTTAAGAAATCTAAACCATCCATATGAGATCAAAAATTTTGTAGTTGGCTCGAATTTATTTAAATGTTAGAATCTAATTCAAGTCGTCAACTGTATCTCTCGTAGTGAAGATACCGGGACCGTAAATGATCTCGTTAGATAATAGAAACAGATGTAAATTGAAAAGCATAGTTGTGATCACAATACTATTTTTTTCATTTTAACTTAAATGTGTTTTTTTTCTACTATGCAGTTTCAGTATAAGAAACCATTGGCTGCAAATACGGATGATAATTTTTGCTGCCGCTTAAGGTTGATAAAGTGCTGGCGACATTACTTGGCAAAGGTGACATTAGAGAATTTTACTTCTCCTGAGCAAGAGATTCTGCACCAGTATTTCACTGAAGAGACATACAGAAACAAAAGGCTGATTAGAATCCTCTCCTAATAGTCAACGAGACACAACGGAAATTGGTGTTGATTATTGTTTGCTTAAATTTATTATTTTACTAGATCACCTTTCAACTCTTTTCTTTGCAATTAGGCTCGGCTTGTCCTAAAAATTTTCGGTGTAATGAAACATATTGAAGATTTCATTTGCATAATTTTTGTTTATTTCTTTTCTTTTTGATAATTTTACGTGAATTTTAATTGATGTTGCTAGTTTTTCTTTGATATGGATTCTCAGAGCGTATTGTTAATTGATAATGGGTAGTTATAATAGTGAAAAAAATGATCTATTTTTTAAAAATTCACTATGATATATTCAATTCTATTGAATTTCAAGATAATATTGAGAATTTAAAAATGGGTCGAATATTTTTGTAATATGTTGGCTCTCGTTGAGATCGATTCCCCAGCCTCGTTAGAAATGCAATATCAATATGCTATGAACCTCTTTGTCGAGTTTTAGTTTAATTTGGTTGTATATTCAACACACTTTTGCTGACAAATTAACGCAAAATTCACAGAATAAAACACTATATCAGGACTTGCCTTAGTGAAAAGGCAACCACAGTTGGAACCATAATTTGACCTCGCTCGTGGTGGGATGGGGATTGAGTAGAAACAGAACAGTTAACCAATTCTTTCCCGAGCATGATCCACTCATCAAACAACTTCGTGCGTTTGCTGTCCTTCACTAAGCAACTTACAGCTCTCGTAAACCAAGCTCAATACCACCAAGCTCTTGCTCTCTTCTACCACATACGCAGTGGCGGAGCCACCAAGGGACCAATGGTTGCCCGGGCACCCCTTGGCGCCGGTGAAGCACCATTAGAGCCCCCATGAAAGAGCCGCCATTGTTGCTGCCGTTGGAGCTTGGAGGCACATCAGATACGAGCTGCTATGGAGGAAGACGAAGCTGCCCATTGTCCCTTTTTTTATTATTTTGAAACCACAGAGCAAAATGACATGGGTGAAACGACTTTGAAAGTGGGTGAAACGACTTGTCGTTTCAGCCCACTGAAATTGAAAAAAAAAATGGGCCAACTACCAGCTTAATAACCTGTCCCTCACTCTCACAACTCACGAGTCAGTAGTCACAACCACTAGTTCCTTTCTCCATCTCAGACACCAACTGCGCCTGCCACCACGGACCGCGTTCCACCACGCCGCTGCCTCTTGTTCGCCGACGGCCAACACTGTTCATCCCCCTCTCCCTGGTAAGTTTGCCGACTCCCTTTTTCCCTTATTTTAAGTATAATTCAGTTTTTATTTTTATTAGGGTTACAATTGTTGATTAATTGATTGATGAATCTGTGACTTAAATTAGTTAGATGTTTTTAATTGTTAGGTTAATTGAGTTGGGTGTCTAATAATTTGTTATTATTTTGTGATTGCTAGGTTATTTTGTTAGAATAAATTGGCTTAAATAATTTTGTTATTTGTGATTAAATGGATTTAATTGTTAAATTTGAATTAGTTAGATGTTTTTAATTGTTAGATTAATTGATTTGGGTGTCTAATAATTTTGTATTATTTTGTGATTGCTAGGTTTTTTTAGAATAAATTGACTTAAATTCAGTGTAATATTTGAATTAGTTGGATGCTAGTACTTGTTAGGTGAATTGATTTGAATTGACTTAAATTTATTGTTATTTTATTTTTTGATTAGTCTATGGATAGATTTGTAATCAAGACTAAGAAACCGATGAGTAGTGTCGAATTTTCAAGAACTCCTGGTGTTATACTAATTTTGGATGCAAATGAAAAAGAGAAAAATAGTGAATTGGATTTTAATCCGGATGATATAGTTAGCGACCCAGCACTACGAAAACCAATTGAAGACTTTGATCCCAACATTAAGGATCAAATTCGAAGAGAGTACATTTTTAAAGGTCCTTGTCAACAAAAGAGTCATAATTTTCCCAAAACAAAATATGGGCAAAGTAATAGAAGTTTTCAACCGAGATGGTTCGAGAAACATCCATGGTTGGAGTATAGTGTTTCTACAGATGCCACATTTTATTTTTGGTGCTACCTTTCAAACCTATCAATGCGAATCATTTTGGGGCTGAATCATTTCTAAAAGTGGGTTTCAATAATTGGAAGAAGGCACTTGAAAGATTCAATTACCACGTGGGAGAAGTGAATAGTACACACAACATGGAAAGAATTTTATTTGACAATTTTATAAACCAAAAGCAGAGTATCTCTTATAATTACTCAAGACACGAGTTGGAAAATGAAGTTTCTTATCATACTCACTTGAAGGCATCTTTAGATGTGATTCGTTGGCTTCTGCGTCAAGGGTTGCCTTTTCGTGGACACAATGAATCATCAAGCTCATTAAATAGAGAGAATTTTCTAGAGTTATGGGCATGGTATTGTGAACGAAGTGCAGAAGTCGCTGAGGTTACTAGGAAGAATGCTCCTGCGAATAACCAAATGATCTCCCCCCAAATTCAAAAGGAATTAACAAATTGTTATGCTGTCGAAACTACATGTGCGATACTGAATGACGTTGGAGATCGCAAGTTTTCTCTTTTGGTTGATGAGTCTCGTGATATCTCAGTAAAGGAACAAATGGCCATCGTTCTTAGGTATGTTAATAATAATGGAGAGGTTATAGAAAGGTTTTTTAGGTATCGTTCATGTCACTGATACCTATGCAAAAACTTTGAAAGAAGGAATTGACTCTCTATTTGCCAAACATAATTTATCTTTATCAAGACTGAGGGGTCAAATATATGATGATACATCAAATATGCAGGGTGAATTCAATAGTATAAAAGCACTTATATTGAAAGAAAGCAATTTATTTAGTGTTGTCGGCTTGATTATGAATGAATGTGGATACTCTTGTAAAAGAGCGGATAGACTCTAACAAATCGAGCATGAAAATATCGTTGAACATCTTGAACGTATGGAAATTAACAGTGGCAGAGGTTTAAACCAAAAAACTAGCTTAAAAAGACTAGGTGACACTCGATGGGGATCACACTCCAACACTTTAAATCGTCTACGATCGATGTCGCTTTCAATAACTAGAGTGCTTCAAGGTGTGTATGATGATGGTTCTGATCCAGATACAAGAGGTTTGTCTAAGACTCTGCTTTTGAGGATAGAGACCTATGACTTTGCCTTTGTTTTAATCTTGATGATACGTATACTTAGATTAATATATGATTTGTCACTTGTTCTTCAAGAAAGAGATCAAAATATTTTTCAGGCTATGTCTTTGATCTCAACAACCAAAAAGGAATTGCGGCATTTTCGGGAGAATGAATATGAATGGGACAACTTCTTAGAGGAAATGGAGAAATTTTGTGCGGCTAATTCTATTGATGTTATTAATATGGAAGATATTATCAAATCCCGTGTTCGTATGAAGCGAGATTGCTGTGTTACCAATTATCACCATTATCGGGTATACATATTTTTTTCTTCCAATTATATCTTCTCTCGTATTACTACCATCGTACCAAATTAACAACTTTTCATTTTTCTTCTTTTTAGGTTCTTGATTTACTTATACAAGAGATGAAAAATCGTTTTCCAGAGACAAATACAGAATTAATTCTTTGCATGAATTGTCTCAATCCAAAGAACTCATTCGCGAATTTCAATATTGAAAAGTTAGTTTATTTTGTAGAACTTTATCCAGAAGACTTCACTTGGGAAGAACTTGAGATTCTTCCTCATAAGCTTCGAATTTATATTTCTAATATAAAAGATGATGATGAATTCCACAACATTCAAGATCTGAGAAGTCTTGCAAAGAAGTTGGTTTAAACTGAAAAAGCTCGAGTATTCTCTTTGATATATTGTTTGATTGAATTGACATTACTTCTTCTAGTTGCAACACCATCTGTTGAAAGAGCATTTTCTGTAATGAATGTTATCAAGACGGACTTGCGAAATAGAGTGGGAGATGAATGGATGAATGACCTCCTGGTGGTATATATCGAGAAAGAAATTTTTATACCTATTGATAACGAGGTTATTTTGCAATGCTTTCAAGTCATAGAGACACGTCAAAAATAATTGTCATCTCTTAATTCGAGTGTGCAAAAATAGTTGTATAAATTATCTACATGTATTCGAATATTTAATTTAATTTTAATTTTTATTATATATATATATATTCGTATACATCGCTGAGCGAGAAAGCTGGCTAAGTAGATTCGGTCCCCACTGAGCCAAATTCTTGGCTTCGCCACTGCACATACGCTCCTCTCTCACTCTACCTCTCAACCCCTTTGTCTTCCCTCTTGTCCTCAAATCCTGCGCCTCCCTCTATCGCCCTCAATTAGGCGCTCCGTACACTCCCACGTCGTCAAAGCCGGTTTCCTTTCTAACCCATTTGTCGCGTGCGGCCTTGTTGATGTGTATGGGAAATGTGCGTCGATTTTGAATCCGCATAAGGTGTTCGATGAAGTTACTCAAAGAAATGTTGTTGTTTGGAATTCGATGATATCACTTTACACACATTGTAATTGCGTTGTTGATGCTTTGGATTTGTTTTATGCGATGGATGTTGAGACTAATGCAGCTACTTTTAATGCGATGATTGCTGGCTTAGCTGAGGCGGAAAATGGGGTGTTTAAGGCGTTTGAGTTTTATAGCCAAATGTGGGATATGGGTATGAAGCCAAATTTGATTACGCTTCTTGCTTTATTACCTGCTTCTATGAGATTGCCAAGTTTAAACTTGATTAAGGAAATTCATGGGTATTCAATAAGGGGTGGTATTGATCCACATCCCCAATTGAGGAGTGGTTTAGTGGAGGCATATGGACGATGTGGATGTATTTTTAGTGCAAGTAACGTGTTTAAGGATATGAAGGAAAGGGACGTGGTTGCTTGGAGTAGTTTGATATAGGCTTATGCACTTCATGGCAAAGCCAAGATTGCACTTGAAATATTTCGGCAGATGGAATTGCAGAAAGTAGTGCCTGATGACATTACTTCTCTGGCTGTTTTGAAAGCCTGCAGCCATGCAGGTTTAGCTGATGAAACTTTATTTCACTTTAACAGGATGCATAAAGAATATGATCTGAGAGCAAACAGTGATGATTACTCTTGTCTGATTGATATTTTAAGCAGAGCAGGGAGGTTGAATGAGGCATATAAGGTCATACGAGAGATGCCGGTGAAAGCTACTGCAAGAGCCTGGGGTGCACTTATTGGGGCCTGTCGAACCTATGGGGAACTAGAACTTGCAGAGGTAGCAGCACGGGCTTTATTTAAAATAGAGCCTGAAAATCCTGCCAATTTTGTGTTGTTGGCCAGAATTTATGCTAGGGTGGGAAGACATGAGGAAACTCAGAGATTGAGAAGAGAAATGAAAGAGAGGGAAGTGAAGATGTCTGCTGGTAGCAGCTGGGTTGTATAAGAGATTGTTGACAAGACTTATCTGTTGTTGTCTCTTCACTAGTCTTCTCGAGAAGATGAACATCTGTGAGGACTTCTAGGTGCACCGAATTCTTCATTTTGACCGGCCACCAAGAGAAGGCTGAATTGCTTATTTCTTGTTCCACGAAGCATTGAGGTTAGAAAAAATAGCTTCGCAATGGAGATCAACTGATAAAGAACACCTTTCTTTGGTCTAACATTCAAATATAGCATATATAATGCTTGCCATATGGATCAGGTATTGATACTTGACATCACGACTTCATACTTCCCCGGCAAAGAGTAGCACAGAAAAACTCAAAGTTAAAGACTTTGATTGTCTTCTGATGCAGATTTGAGCAGTTGAATTGGTAGATTTGACAGACAAATTAGCTGTGTTGAATTTGAATATGCCGAGTATAATATGCTAATGCATTCTGCTAAGTGAGGCATAAATTTTGGTGTGCATACAAAAGCAAAGCTCAAAGGGCAATCACAGTGATTTGTATTTCGAGTTGTGCATCGAGGTTGAAGAATCAGTTCTAGGGAAAATTCAGCTTTAAGGTGGCATCATCTTTCTTATTAAATCTTTTTTATCCAAGTATAGTTAATTACTACATTTGTGGATCATTTTATTGTATATGTCATTAGTTCTACGCTTCTTGGGGGAATAAACTGATTTCTGGGAGGCAAAAGCAGATGCCATATGGAATATGTTGTGTTTTTGTTTGTCTGCAAATAAAACTATGTGGAAACTGCTCTTCTTTATTTTATTGTAATGCTTAGTTTGTTATGTTGTTTTATGTCTATAAATAACAATGAGAAGTTTTTGGGATTGGATTTGATGGATTCAACTTGAACTATGTGGAGAATGGGCAAGATTTGCCTGTTCAAGAAGAAGAAGAAAATGTGCCACTAGTTTAAGTTATTTTGTTATGCTAACATTGGGCGAAAAAAAGCAAATTTCGAATTTAGATATTCAAATATTTATAAATTAATCCTCAAAGAATTATCTAAATCCCTGCAGAATTAGTTTATAAATAAAATTCTGATAGTGATAAACATCAAACTGCTCTCATGGCTCACACCGCTCAATGTTTAGCTAGGTAAGAGATCATCGTGTTCGATAGAAACTTCAAGCTTGATAGGATTAAAGCGACTTGCAACTTTCCCTGTCTTGTTTTCAAGCACAAAATTAAATCTTCCAAACTCTAACAATTTTTTAAAACTCTAATACATAAATAAATCAATTACTTATAAAAAAAAATAGAAAAACTAATCAATTTAAACGGTTAAAAGTCCGCTCATAAAATATATGAATAGATTCATTAATAAGTTTATAAATAAGCTTTTTTCAAAACAACAGTTTATGATTAATCTTGATTATAAGTTCACGCCACTACTAAATTTGACTCATTTAATCATTTCTTTTAAATTTTATTTTAATATGTTTACCGTAAATTTGGGCCCGGTCCGAATTATACCAAGGCCCAAGAGGCAGTGATTGAAAGGGAGCCCATCAGCACCTAGGGAACGAAGAAAGCAAAGAATGTTCAAGGGGACGGTAATCTGAAGCATTGGCAGAAAAGAAGAAGCGCGCAAAAAGGGTTTGACACCTCAAAAGGTAACAAAGTAAGGAGATATGGTGTATATCTCAAATCAGCAGTAAAATCTGTAAATAAGCAAAGGGGGAAATTAGCTCCCCCGAATCTGGGTCAAGATGGTAAGATTATTGCTAGAAGGACAATGAATCCGAGATTCAGGAAAATCAGCGGGAATCAAATCAAGGGTTGGAATCGTTGGTGAACGAATGTTGCAAGTATAAATCGCAATGGAGGAACGTGTAAAAACTCAACTTAAACGCAGCCAAATACCGGACACACTAAACTTAGAATCATGAATCCATGAATGTTTTCGTAGAGCTTTGTTGCTTAATTGTGTCTCTTATTGCATCCAGTTAAATTCCCCAAGGTGTCTCTGTTACTATCCCTGATTTGAATTCAATAACATTACTTGAGTTATTTTCAAAGTTCGTTCCCTGCCTAAAATTGTTCTCTATTTTAAATTGTTGTAAACTTTGCTCTTGTCTTAAAGAAGCAAAAGAACCTCGTAGCTTCGGTCCCTTTGAGTTGCTCTCAATTGTTTGTTGAAGTTAGATTTTGAGTGTAAGCTTGGTCCTCAGCTCAGTTTAGGGAAACTATAATCCCTTGACACGCTCGCGATTTCATAGTCTACAAAAGGGCAATATTGTCTTCTCGGTTTCTCTTCAAGAAAAATCGGGAAACAATCTTTTGGCACGCTCGGTGGGACAATGAGCAATGATTTAACATAAAGCATAACATCATTTATATTACTCATATCATGATGAAAACCATGAGTAAGAAGGATGATGTTGCTTCCAGCACAGGAAATGGGCATGAGGAGGCCAATGCAATAGCAGTGGTCATGGAAGAATATGTGCAGATACAAGAATGAGCAGATTATGAGGAAATACTTTTTGTCCCCAAGGGGCAGGTTGTACAGGCCGTTACCCTTGTCGGGGACTCGCCGGTGTTGGCAGAAATGATTCAGTTACTGTGAGACTTAAAAGATGGGATTCAAGGTCTCGACAAAGGATTAAAAAACCAAGTTCATGTCATGGAAAACAACATCGAGAGGTTGTCACGGCTCAACAACAAGCCTTGGCTGTGATGACTGAAAATCAGGAGTAGATCCTGGGGAAAATCCAGCCTGGCGGAGGTAGCTCACCGGCAATTCTTGAGGATGAGATACCCAGGACACTCAGGGGGCAGTCCCCAAGGGTATCAATTTAAGAAGCGGAGCAACGGACATAAAAACATGTGGCTGAGACTTATCAACCTCCTCATAGGAGGGAGGAGGTCACCAAGAAAAATTCTCTAAAGGTCTCAAGAGGATCATACTCAGCACCATTGGTGATCTAAGAAGTTATGGAAAGGTTGGGCATCAAGACTTATGACCCTCAGACATGAAGGGACGAGCCTAGGATTATCAATGGAGGTGGGCGTCAGGGGAACACCAGGGGAACAATGTACATTTAGGGTTACATTGGGCCCCATATCCAGCTGTCTGCTTACGAGCCTAAGAGACTCATCGTGGGCTCGGGGGGCATGTTTGGGGAAAAGGGTTCACGAACACGCACCCAAAGGGTGCCTCAGCAACCGACCCTAGAGACCCAACCAAAAGACCCGGTAGATGTGAACTATCTGAGAGAGCTAGTACAGGAGATGATGGGGTCCAGGTTTCAAGCCTATTTCAAGGCCGGAATTCCATAAACTGTACCTGGAGTATGTAGACCGGGAGGTTCTTCCTAGGGGGATAAAGATCCCAGATTTTACACTTTTCTCGGGAGAAGAAGGGCAGTCTACGATAGAGCATGTGGTCAGGTTTACTACTCAATGCGAGGAGTTTGCTACTTCGAGAACTCGAATATCCTCTTGAGGTTGTTCCCCAACTCTTTGACAGGTGCGACATTTACGTGGTATGCGTAATTACCTTCCAAATCCATTTTCTCCTATTGAGAACTCGAATATCCTCTTGAGGTTGTTCCATACGCAGTTTTATCGAACTGAGCCAAAGGTTTGTATTGTGAAACTTTCACGAATAACCTAGAAAGCGGGGGAAATGGTTGATGACTATATCGCCCGTTTGAAAGCAATGAGACGCAAGTGCAAGGTTAACATTCCTGAGGTTAAGTACGTGAGAATGGCATAGCGAGGTCTAGAGTTAGAGCTGAGGAAGAAGTTCCAGGGAATGGAATTTCGAGATTTTTATGAAATGGCTGCCAAAGTGGTGGAGCACGAAGAATTTCTTAGAGAGGATAACACAAGGAAGAGGCACTCGGTGGGCACATATTTCGAAGAAGTACATAACGTTGAAGCAGAGGAAATATATGTGGCTGACTTGGCAACAACGGTTTGTTTCACTTGTCCAAAGTTAGCTAAGGTAACAACGCCCAACGCACATCCTAAATGAGGGAACAAAAAACCTAATGATCAGCAGCATACATTTGATGCAAGTAACTCATAGGGGTTTAACTCTTTTTGATGCATCTCCAATAATAAGATCTTTTGGATGTGATTTGGCATATCTCCACTCTTTAGGTAAGTCCTTGTGCTCCACTTCTTTGGACCTCTCTTGAGTTTGTTGAGATGATTCATTTCCATCTTCATTCAAATTTTTCATTTTATCTCTCATACCTGGACTGCAATCATCATCATCCATTCTTGACACAAAGTTGTTAGTTTCATAAAATATAACATGAATTGATTCCTCAACCTTTTCAAGCTCGATAAGCCTTACTAATGGATGAATATCCAAGAAAAATACACTCATCGGATTTAGCATGAAACTTTCCTAATGTATCTTTCCCATTGTTATGAACAAAGCACTTGCAACCACAAGCAAGAAAGTAGGAGATGTTAGCCTTTCTATTTTTCCATAACTCATAGAGGTTTTATTGAATATGGACACATAAACCCTATTAATGATATAGAAAGTTGTATTCACAACTTCATCCAAAAAATACCTTAGCAAATTATTCTCATTTAGCATTGTCCTTGCCATTTCTTGCAAAGTCCTATTTTTCCTCTCAACAACTCCATTTTGTTGATGTGTCATTGGAGCTAAAAAGTTGTGAAAAATTTCATGCTCCTCACAATAGGATTCAAATGGCTCACATGAGAATTCTTTACCTCTATCACTCCTAATAGAGGTAATGGTGTAGCCTTTTTCATTTTCGGACTCTTTTGCTATAAGATGCAAATGT
>CAODLS012092893.1:0-11939 GCA_948243855.1 Flueggea neowawraea
AATAGACAAATTTTTCTTTTTTATCCGTCCTAAATTATATATTTGTTCCTTTTAAAATTAGTAGTTTTGCATTATTTTACTATATTATTCTTACTTTAATGCATTAAAAACTGTGTTATTAATTATTAAGATATAATTTTAAGGATACTATTGAAAAACTCTTTTAAAATTTAATTATTCCAACTAATTTTCTTAATCTATATGAAAAAGTCAACAAACCTATATTTATGGGACGGATGGAGTATTTAGTATATATAAGTATATTCTTATGTAAACAAGCCCTATTTCGAGCTTCTACTTGAGCCTTAATCGAGTATGTTCACGAGCTATATAGACGAATATGTTCATAACCCTATTTACGAGTTTATTATCGAGTTGTTCGCAAGTTTTTTGAGCTTAGTTTCAGCATGTTCGACCTTGGCTCGTTTACGAACATGAGCCTAAAATTTTATTCGCGAACAGAGTCATTTATTAATTAGTTTTTCTCGAGCTCGTGAACGGCGCAACTCATTTACACCCTAAACAACTATTCAAAAAGTTAAAAAACGAATCTCATATCAACTAGATCGTTATTATATTGAGGCAACAATAACAACATCCGACTCGACATCTTTGGTTGCCGTGAAAGAGGAATTCTAAATAGCTAAAGACCTATAGGGAAGCATTGCATTAAGAGGTCATAATTTAATTGATGCAAATTCCTTTGAAGAATCAACAACCTGTTGACTTCAAATCCATGTGGGAAGCAGCGATCAGTGAGTACACATGCACCATCATTACTACAATTCAAGTCAATGATGTACGAAGCTTGTACTATTTTATTTTTTTTTACAGTCAATCGCGGAATCATCTTCTTCTTTAGTTCTTTAGTTTCAAATTAAAGCTTATTAAGTATTATTTTACTTTAAAAAAAGCTTATTACTTCACTAATCACAATGACATCTGCCAATACCATAAATGAGGTTTTTAAAAAGTTGAGATTTTATATTCTTTAAATATATTCTATTTTTAAAAAAATCCATATTTACTTTTGTGTGAAACCTATCAAACTTTTTTGTTTAGAATTTATTTTTATAATTTTCCAATCAATTTAGTGAAAAAAGTTCTAATGTCAGTATCATTTTTAATGATGCATCTAGAATTAAGTCAAGAGAGCAAATTGCGGTAATCAAGAGTCTATTTATATCAGATGTATACAAGATAATGTCGAAGAACAGAGCAAATTACGGTAACCAAAAAAAGAGGTCAGCATGTATGTTATCTATACGGTCCAACCAAATTGTATAAGGCAGTAAGCTAGGAAAAAAAATTGTTTATTATAAAAATATTCTTTAGTTTTGGTGGTAAAACATTTTTTCCAACCTTAATTGCCACCAAATACTGATTAACTTGCACATATAAATAATATAGTCTGTTTATTTTATAAAGATAGACGATTACACTTTTTCATAATGATTAAAAAATTCAGTTGATATCATTAATTTTAATAAAATCTTTCAAAAGTATCCTTGTCATTACTCAATTATACAATTTATTATACATTTAAATAAGAATGTTATAGTAAAATGCCATATAATTATTAGTCTTAAAAAAAGAAGTTATAGTAAAATACCGTATAATTATTAGTCTTAAGAAAAAGCCTATAACTTAGGACAAACAAAAAAGAAAATGTTGCCTATTTTAATGCGACAAAGAAAATATTTAACAATTTCAGTATTATTTCGTGATTTACAAATCTTTTGAAAATTCTAATTATCACAAACTGTCAAAGAAAATCCAAATTTTATATAGTGACTTAACATATGGAAGTCTCTATAATATTTATTTGGTCAAACCTTTGACTTCTAGATGCTTTTAACATATAACTGATTAATTTGTATTTGAGTCGCAACAACAATCTCCTTATTATGCTTTTTATATATAGAATTCGAACTCGAGACCTTAAATTATAAAAAGATAAGACTCTACTACTCCACCACAATCTTTAATGGTGGGAAGTCTCTATTATATAAAAAGAAAAAAGAGCAATCCATTTTATTTGATGGAAACTTCTTGAATTAAACAAGTGCAATGCATATAGAAATTTGGGACTTGAGAGTCTGGAATAAGAAAAGAAAGGGACAAGGCGACACATCTCACGGTTGATTTAGTGCTACAATAACGGGGGCTCTTTACTGTCTACACTTTGATGCATTTTTTCTCTCCTTGTTTACAAGTTTCGTTGAATGCACGTATGAATATACAAAGTCGTGGAATTTAAAATTTTTAGACCAAATAAGAAAAAAGAAAAAACTATATGGTTTTGGTTTTTTTCGGCTATATATATTTGGGAGGTGCATTTAGGGGAAGTCTATACCTGGTTCAGTAGGGTTCTTGTCGAGAATAATGGCCATGTTTCTCTCCTTTTGCTTTGCACTCCTTCTCTCTGGCTCTGTTGATTCAGCTTACGCTGCTGCCCCTCTTCCCAGCAGACGACCACATCTTGATGGTAAACTATCTTTATTTCTACTCGATGACTTTACGTGTTTGTTTGGAGCATATTGCATTTAATAATTTCTAATCTACGTTTAAAAAACGTGTCATTCTGTTTATTTTTTTGCTATGCAAACTACTTGTACAACATGTTTCTATCAAATTTATATCAACAAACACGAGTTCAAACTAGTTAGAAAAGTTATTTTATTAACATTATTTTTCATTCTTATAGCTTTAATTATACTTGTACTTTTTATTATTCTAGTTCAATTTATAATGTATCTCTATTTTTTGTTCATATAAGTTTAATCTGTTATTAATTATTTGTAATTTAACAAGTAGTTTATATAATAATGAGTACTTCTACCGATAATGGAACTTGGTAATGTCACAAGTCTTGAATGAGCTCTCAAACCACTTAAAGTAAAGATTAATTTGAGATATGTACCATAGAATGAATGTGACATCTAAACACCTCATGATTAAGAATGATTAAGAGAAAAAAACAAAAGATGCTATGTTACCAACACCATCATTAACACTGCTAACACTTGAAAGATTAACTTATATTCTTTGTCGTGGCTGTAAAAGAATTTAACTCGAGTCCTTAGACCTTATTTATATGTACAGAAGATTTATCTTCCCAGCCTAATCAATATTTCTCTTTATCCAGGACTTGTTGCCAATGGGGACTTCAAACAAGCACCATCAAAATCAAACCTAAACAAAACAGTCATAATAGGAAAATATTCACTTCCCAAATGGGAAATCAGTGGCATAGTAGAATACGTCTCAGGTGGACCCCAACCAGGTGGGTTCTACCTAGCCATTCCCCGCGGGTCCCATGCAGTGAGGCTAGGCAACGAAGCCTCCATATCTCAACATGTTACCGTCAATCTAGGCTCGATCTATGCCCTCACTTTTGGAGTGACTCGAACCTGTGCTCAAGACGAGGTTATACAGGTTCGAGTCCCTGGTCAGTCCACCATTGAACTGCCTGTCCAGACGTTGTATAGCAGTGATGGTGCTGACACTTACTCTGTTGCCTTCAATGCAACTTCTAGAGTTGTTAAGTTCACATTTCACAATCCTGGGATTCAGGAGGATCCCACTTGTGGTCCTCTTTTGGATCATATTGCTATTAAAGAGATGCTTCCTCTCAAGTATACTAGAGGTAAGTTCTTGCTTAATTCCTTTTTTTTTTCCCTAGAATAGAGGAGGTTAGATTAAAAGTAGAGAATATAAGATATTTTTCGTGTGAGATTGTATATTGATAGATTATTGATGTGTCTCTTTTTGATAAATTATGAATTGTTAGTGATAAGACTATAAGTTATATTGAATATACAATATTCTATTTATAGTCTTATCGTTTGTGGAATATGATAGATTAGATTGTAGATTAGATAGTGAACAAGAAAAGAAAGTTGCGTGTTTTTTATAGTGAAATAGAAAATTTTAGCGTATTATGAACATGTTATTCTCTCTATTTTTGTTGGTACAATTTACTAAGTTTAGCAAAATCTGCTGATCTAAGTAAAACAAATGTGTCCACACCACAATAAACTGGAGTAATGACAAGTCGAGATATGATAAATTTGATAGTTCTGGGTTTATGATGTGAAGGTATAATATATCAAAAACAAATGTGTTATATATTTTTCTAAACTGCAATTGCTAAATATTGACTATTATGTCAAATATTTATTGTTTCCAAATTAATGCAGGAAACCTGGTGAAAAACAGAGGATTTGAAACAGGTCCTCATGTGTTCAAGAATTTCTCAACAGGGGTCCTCATCCCTCCAAAGCAAAAAGACACCATTTCACCTCTTCCTGGTTGGATCATTGAATCCCTGAAACCTGTCAAATACATCGACAGCAAGCACTTCTCGGTCCCGTCCGGCCAGGCAGCCATCGAATTGGTAGCCGGAAGGGAAAGCGCGATTGCGCAAATCATCAGAACAATTCCTAACCAATTCTACAATCTATCATTCAGAATCGGAGACGCGAAAAATGCGTGCCACGGAGACATGACGGTGGAGGCATTTGCCGGTAAACAAACCCTGAAAGTTCCGTTTGTGTCTCAAGGGAAGGGTTGGTTCAAGAATGCTAGTCTTAAGTTTCAGGCAATTTCGGCTCGGACAAGAATTACATTTTACAGTCCGAATTACCATACTAAGTTGCATGATTATGGTCATATGTGTGGTCCTGTCTTGGATGATGTTAAGGTTGTTCCTGTCTCTTAAATGTGTGATTTTAATTTTAGTTCAGAGGTTTTTTGTGTCAGAAACGAGTTTGTAACAGAGGAATGGTTGATTTGAAGAAATTTACAGACCAGAGAGGCAATAAAAAACGATGCAAGTTATATACTTTGATCAATTATGTAATGTTTCAAGTGTTGTCGGTGTGAAGTTCTGTTGTGATCATGTAATATTCCGACTCCGGCCGACCCCATTCCTAGAGTACTTTGTCCGACTCTACTGATTGTCCGACATATTCTTTGAGTACTTTACCGACTCTAATTATTCTGCTTCATCTCACATCTTTTTATTTTAAGTTCCATCTCACATTAACCAAGTTTAGGTTTCAAATTAACATAGATTAATGATATTTGTTTAGCAGGTGGGAAACTTTTAGGCATAATCTGCCATTCTAAGTGGCAGGATCCATCTAACCGATATCCGAGAAGACTAGCTATCAAAAAAATCTGAGAAGATAATCTAATAGCTCTGTTTTATTAGTTAAAATATATTTGTAAAGGAAATCTTAAAATTAAAAAGAATCCATGTATTAATAAGGTTACTCATAACCTATGGTCTATGAAATCGTTTCGCGAGGCACTTGTTCAGTATTTTTATTGTTATTTTATTAAAGTTCTCAGTTCCTAACCCCTCAGTTTTTTCATCCGTAATTCAAGGGCTACTTTAAGAGTCTCGCGGGATGCGTACTCAGCTTTTCACTAAACACAATTTTATTTTAATTCTCGTTGAATCAAAACGATCCAACAGTCAAATTTTGATTTAAAAAAAAAAGATTAATGCGTTAGACGCGAGACCCACATGTAGGCCGTCTTCATGTAGGAGGACAGACTACATCACGGAGACTCGGTAACGCGTCCCCGTGGACCGGGCTAAGAACGGTAGCCCCGTTCGTAGCCCGGTTACAAGTAGTCTAACAAAATCTTTTTAAGTTCTGGAATTATAAGGCTACTTGTAATCGGGCTACGAACGGGGCTACCGTTCGTAGCCTGGTCCACCGCTTTCCCGTGATGTAATCCGTCATCCTGCGGGAGGACGGACTACATGTGTCATACGTAGCGCCAACTGCCCCCCCTCTTGACACATTAATTTTTTTTTTAAATCAAAATCTGATAGTTGGATCGTTTTGATCCAACAGTCAGATTTACTCAAACAGGGATTAAAATAAAATTGTGTTTAGTAGAAAGCTGAGTAGGCGTCCCGCGAGACTCTTAAAGTAGCTCATGGATTATGGATGAAAAAGTTGAGAGACTAGAAACTGGAGACTTTAATAAAATAATAATAAAAACGCTGAACAGACGTCCTACTAGACGACATCAAAGACCGTAGGTTACGAGTAACGTAAGTTCTTTTTTCTAGTTTACATCCTCTGTTACATCAAGGCCATTAATAAATTGAGCCGTTATGTGACAAGAACCATAAAATTGACTGATAAATTGAGCCGTTATAATTTTAATATTTTTACTATTTATTAATTACTAATTATTATAAAATGTATTAAATATAGTATATATTTTACCTTCTTAGATAAAGCGGAAATAATGTTACTTCCGAATTCGAACATGGGTCACTACCAGGTTTTAAGTAGCAATTAGCCATTCGGCGGTCCACGAACATCACCTTTCTTGGATTTAGCTGTGAAAACAAAGAATTGGGAAGAAACAGAGCAAATCACGGGAACCAATGGAAAGCCATGTGCAGATGGGGTCCAATCCCTTTGTGTGCAGAGTGGTACGTGGAAATCTGGGACGCAACCATTTTGAAAATTGGAGACAACCCGACACGCCTCGTTTGGTGCAACTTTCCACAATAGGTCCCTTATCTTATTTTTCAATCTCTGTTTTTTACAGGTTCCTTTATATATACGTACATGTATTAATGCTCTGCAACTGCAACTGCAACGGCATTTATTAATTGTTAGACACACTTGAGCCTTTCTCGTACTGTCTAGTGTTACAGGGTTGTATCTAGTTCAGCTTCATCTGGGTTCATTTGAACACACACAAATGGCTTTGTTTCTTTCACTCTGCTTCGCTCTCGTTTTCTCTGTTTCGTTTGATCCAGCTTCTGCTGCTCCACCTCCCCCAGCAACCCGACCTCATCTGGACGGTAAACAATGTCAACTTTTCTCTTTTTCTTGTTTGTTTATTTTGGCATTCTAAGATCTGCTTACGTTGTCAAAGTTTTCTTTATTTATTTCCTAATAGAACCTCCCCTTAGTAAATATGTTCACCAGATTGTTACTTAATGAGCTACATTTTTTGTTTATTGTTAAAAGAATGTTGCTTTTGGACTGGTTAATTCTTCAGCTTGTTTGATTGTTATAAGGGATCAGTATATTAGCATTTGGGTTTCGTTAAATGTACTTAAATTACAGATTGGTTCAATAGTAAGCATACGTGCTCTCAACAGAATGATTGTTTCTGTCAAATACAGAGTTCAAATTTTAGAAAAGAAAAAACATAACCAATATTGCTATGCTTAAATATCATGATAAGTCCATAGTCACCTTTGAACTTTTAAAAATCTTTGGTTGGTTTTAATGAACGTCTGAAAATGGCATTTTACATTTAAATGGTTGTCAAAAGAATAAAATTACTGCTTGATTCCTGAAACACCGACTAAGTAGTGAACTCCTGGCATAATGGAGTGTTACTTTCAAGGAAACTGAGTAGATTTTGGTTGATTTGATAGATTGCATTGTGAAAAAACGGAGAGAGTGATAGTCTTTGCAGAATTGAATTTGGTAAATTGCATATTTTCTAACAACCACCTCGTTTTCTGGACAGGATTGGTTGCAAATGAAGACTTTGAAATATCACCAGCAAAATCAAATCTAAAGAAAACAGTGATAACGGGAAAATACTCACTGCCCAAATGGGAAATCATTGGGATGGTAGAGTATGTCTCAGGTGGGCCACAACCAGGTGGGTTCTTTCTAGCCATTCCTCGAGGAGTTCACGCAGTGAGGCTAGGCAACGAGGCCTCCATCTCCCAGAGCCTTGCCCTCAAGCCTGGTTCAGTCTATGCCCTTACTTTCGGAGTCACCCGAACCTGTGCTCAAGACGAGGTTATAAATGTGATTGTGCCTGGTCAGACCATTAAGCTTCCTGTCCAGACCTTGTATAGCAGTGATGGGAGTGACACTTACTCTGTTGCGTTCACTGCAACCACTAAAGTTGTTAAGATCACATTCCATAACCCTGGTGTTCAAGAGGACCCTACTTGTGGACCTCTTTTGGATGCTGTTGCTATAAAGGAGCTGCTTCCTCTCAGTTATGTCAGAGGTCAGATCTTGCCTTTTTTCTATTTGTTTATGTTTTTTTGTTTATATGGTTGCTAGTGAGATTTGAAACTTGATTCTCAATTCTTGAAGTTGAGACATCTTTGTTTCATTTGCCATTTCTTTATGTCTTTAGATCATTACATATATATGTATTTTTTAGTACATAGGGACTTCCTAAGAAGAGGAGTATCTATTCTATCCTAAAACCCATCCCCCCAATGAGCTCGAAACCCTGACCCTCAGTCACCTCAAAGGGTATTCATACCAACAAGGCAGCCCCTTGGCTCTAGAATTATATAATATGCTACTCTATCCCCACTGGTTGTAGCTTAGTCGGCATGACGGGGTGAGTTTGTGAGGAGAATTTCAAATTCGATCGCCCAATATATACATCCACGCAGAGCAGTGAGAAGCCGTCACTGTAGCTAAGCCTTAAACAAGATTAGTTCCTTTAGTTTGTACCAAAGAAAATGTGATGTGCTACTTTATCTAACATATTATACTCACAGTAAAGGAGTCAATTATTGAGAGTTTATTTCTTTTAATTGATGCAGGCAACCTGGTGAAGAATGGTGGATTTGAAACAGGTCCCCATTTGTTTAAGAACTTTTCAACAGGGGTCCTTCTCCCTCCCAAGGACGAGGACAGTATTTCCCCTCTTCCTGGCTGGATTATTGAATCCCTCAAACCTGTCAAATACATTGACAGAAGGCATTTCTCAGTCCCCTCAGGATTCGCCGCCATCGAGTTGATAGTCGGAAGGGAAAGCATGATTGCACAAGTCATTAGAACAGTCCCTAAGAAATTCTACATTCTATCCTTCAGCATCGGAGACGCCAAGAATGCTTGCCACGGATCGATGATGGTGGAGGCATTTGCAGGTAAAGATACACTGAGAGTTCCATTTGAGTCTCAAGGTATGGGAAAGTTCAAGCCTGCAAGTCTCAAGTTCCAAGCAATTTCAGCCAGGACAAGAATTTCATTTTACAGTGCAAACTACCATACCAAGTTGCGTGATTCTGGTCAATTTTGTGGCCCTGTTTTGGATGATGTTAAGGTGGTTCCAGCCCCATAAATGGTAAGTTGATGGTTGTAATTGCAGAATGTTGTTGGAGTTATTTTTCTGATGAGAGGCTTTTTTAATAGTCTTTGAAGAGGCTGTAATAGAGAATTGTGTTCTAAAACCTTAAAATATAGAGAAGAAATAAAGATCTGCGCATGTATATTTTGTTTCTCTTCAGTAATGTATTAGAAGTGGTGTTGATGATTGGAATTTGGAAGTTCAAATTAAGGAACGCTGCAGCAAACAATTGTTTTTCATACACGTGCACGGATTCAAGTCCGTTGTCGGGTGTCAGCTATGGCTCACAGGAATATTCCGTAACGGGGAGAGTACTTTCCAGTTTAAGTCTGCATGGTAACGCACAGCAATAGTACATCACTTACTGTTTGCCCCCACTTCTCCTTTTATTCGGCAAAAAAAAATTAAAGAACGCTCCAGCAAACAATTGTTTCTCATACATCTACCAAGCAAGCATATTATAGTTCTAAAACATGTACCACAATTGAGATAATGATACAATATTGATTATGACATATCCTAATTGAAATATGAAGTGCTTCGGTTTTTAAGATATCGATGTACAATGTATTTTTATTCAATCAATCTAAAACCAACTTTTGATAAAAAAAAAAAACTTTAAAACAGAGCTTCATGTATTTTATTCGATATTTTTTAGTTTTTTATACAAAGTGTGGTCGTCTACTTTAAAAATTAAAACATGGATTTATTTGAACTTATCTTAGACAAATAATTCTGTTAGGGCTAATAAGACATGGCTGAACAATAATGAAGCATAGTAGCATTACCTTCTGGTTTAATTATCTATAACTTGCGAATAGAATCTCACTTGTCTTTCCAACAAAATCACACTTTTTGTCTCAGCAAGATTTCTTTACTGTCCAATTAATCTCCCCTTCCCTAGTAGTGAGTGTCTCCCGTTGCAGACAAAACTCCTACGAAGAATTCAGTGATTTTCACATGACCACCGATGACTTGGTTTTCTCTTTTTCTACGGCTCTCCTTTGTTGGGCTGAGGTAGTGACACCCAAGTTAACGGGAAAGCGATGGGCATATGTTGACGATCCTAACATAGAGGCACAACAACATTGCACTTTCTCACCAATTTTGTCCTCATTTTCTTTTCTTTCCACCTATTAACTTACTCTTAGATCTGATAGTTGATATAAGTTGTTTTTAAATTAACTATTAGATTTAAAAGAAATGAACGTTCATAATAGAGTAAATTGAGCCTTACTTTTCTTTTAATCTGGGTGAAACACAACAATATTTCCATTTTGACCTTATCTTGCCATTTTTTTGACAAGTCATTTTATTTGTTGTGGTTAGAAATCGAACAGACCCCTAAAGTTGATATTGATTCCATTATGAATGGGTTACGAGTAGGCTTTGGTATGTTCGATTTAAACTGAACAAATCTAAAATAAATCGAAAAATTGACCGCTCGGCAAAAACCAATAATAATTGAATAAAAAATTAGTTCGATTGTTTGGTTTGGCTGGTTTAAACGGGTTTCTTTGGTTCAGAATTGGGATTTTGAGTTTTTTTTTACTGGAGTTTCAGGTAGAGCAACAAAATAATTGGGTTTTTGAGTTTTTTGACTAGAATTTCACATCGATCAACAAAATATAGGTTTAACAGAAAGAGTTTTTTCAAGTTATACAATACGTATAATTTGAACTAATATCATATTGCAAATGCAGACAAATAAACATCGAATTAAACAAACCACATCTTACAATTTTTTAAATATTCACAAAAAGATCAAGAAAGATTAAACAAGGTCTGTTAATGAATTATACCAAATTCAGTAACGTGGATTTTTTTCCTTTTTATTTTTTGGTTCGGTCTGTTCGGTTTTATTTGGTCGATTCATTTTTTAATTTAAAAATTGAAACCGAAAACCGAATTAACCGAACTTAGGGCCGAACAAACCAAACGAACGAACCAGAACCAAAAAATAAGTTTACGGTTTTTACGTTCTTTCAAACATTGCTTCTTCTACCTCCAATCAATTCCTCCTCAGTTAGTCAAGTGAAGTACAGAAGAACGGTCCACGGATTTCATTCAGGATTCTAGTGTCTAAAATAGAGATTTGTTACAACTAAAACAACTTCACTTCTCCATTTAGTTGCCTTTGTTGCCATTTACCAAATGTCGAAATCGGGAGAATTGGATCTTGCTTCTGGCGTTGGCGGTACCATCGACAAAACCCAAGTCAACTCCGCAGTCCGAAGGCAAGTTCTTTCCTTCTGCTCTAATCGCCTTAACGTCATACAATGAAATGTTTGATCCAATCAGCATATTGCGAGGTTGCGTTTATTGACTCTATAGTTTGAAGATTCAAAACTGATTCTGATAGAAATTTTGGTGTAAAATGCAGGTATGAGAAGTATCATGTTGGCGGTGATAATGAGGAAAGAATGACTAACTACAATGGCTAACTATGCTGACATGGTAATGGATTCTCATTTGTTGTTATCGTTATGATTTGGGTTTTTGCTAGACATTACCATGCCTTTAAAAAATGGATACTTTAATTAATTCATATTTTAACTATTTATTGACATTTAGATAGTTAAAACATTTAAAATTTGAGCACACTGGCGCCTTGTGAATTTGTTTGTGTGTGCTTGTTTTATAACGCTGCCCGCCAGTGTGGGACTAGTTAAGGATTATCGATAAGCTGACAAATGGTAGTGGTTGTTTTTGTCAAAACAATTCTCTTTAACCTTCTTTTTTCCAGGTTAACAAGTACTATGATCTGGTTACAAGCTTTTATGAGTATGGTTGGGTGAATCTTTTCATTTTGCACCCAGGCAAAGAGCGAGGCCCGG
>CAODLS012093057.1:0-23495 GCA_948243855.1 Flueggea neowawraea
ATAAGGAGTGTACCAGCAATTGTAGCATCGGAGGTCTGCACCTCCTAACGAGTCAAGTGGTACACTCGAGTCTGCCCTCCTATAACAGAACTACTCTGACCATCCTACCCATGGATGGTACCCTGACCAATCTGACTATGACTCTCAGAACCTCTCGTGCCTCTGCCTGTACCTCTGCTAGTCCCTGTGCTAGCGGTACCTGAACCTCTAACCACTGACTGCACTATTTATGACACTATGCCATATTTTACGGGACACTCAGCCACTTTATGTCCTGGTTGTCTACAATGAAAACAGAGGCATGCTCTGGCACAAGCTCTAAAGTGCCTGCTTCCACACATCTTATAAGGTGGACGTGAGCTCCCAAAACTCTGTCCTCAACATGTCCCGCTGACTGTACCACATTAGCACTCTGGGATCCATATCCATGTCTCTGGCCCTGACCTCTAAGGAATGTTAGTGTCTTTACTCTCTCAGACCACTCTGTCCCTGACCCTGCTGGCCACTAGATGTACCCTTTGTCTTTACCCTATTGGGCTCCCTCAATTGCCTATCATCCTGGTACTCCATGTTCCTCGTAGACTCACATATATGCGATACCATAGACAACCTCTAAGTCGCTACCACTCTCTTGATCTTCAGTAGCAACCCATTCAAAAGCTTTCATGCCAAAGCCTCATCACCACAGGCCTCAACAGGTGCATATCGGCTCAACTCTCGGAACCTATCCTAATACTCAGCCACTATCATATCAGGCTCCTGGTGGAACTCGGTAAACTGATATGCCTTCCTATCCCTCTCACTCTGAGGAAGGACAAACAATATGAGCTCACTCTTGAACTCCTCCCAAGTGGCAACTCGGTGAGATTCTTGATCCTGCCACCATCTGGCAGCTCGATCATCCAATAAGAATGATGCTAGGCATCATTTGTAAGATCCATCGCATCAAAACATCATCCCACCATGAAGGTGAAACTCTTGGGATCCTACTCCATCTTGCCCGCAAACCTAGGCGGAACAAGTTTCAAAAATCTAGCAAGACGAGACTCAGCATTAGGCTGAGGTGCTACTGGAACTATGAAAGGTGCTGGTGCTACAACTGTCTCAAGCTGGGATGGAGAAACTGATGGTGCTACAACTGGCGGAATAGGCTGGCCTCCACTCGAATAAGAAAATGGGTGAATCGCTCAAAAGCGTCCATCGAACCAACGAGGGTTGGCTAGGACTGAGGTGTTGGTGTAGTGACCTTAGGAAAACTAGCCGCATCATGCTGATCGGCTACAAAATGATCAACAGCCTCAACAGGCTGACGTCTAGGCCTCCCATAACCTCGACGATGACCTCTCCCATGAGGTGGATCCATATCTACAATAAAACAAACCGCATATGCAATATCAAGATGCATGTGATTGCCACAATACCGAGCCAAATACCAAAGGGTATATATAAAAGCAAATCATACTGACTCGATCAAAGATACCTATGTTCTGCACCAACCCCAAACATACTCAAGATTTATAAAACCTAGTCTCTTATACCACCTTTGTCATGACCCTTTTTTGAAATCATAAAAGGCGTACGAGGCAGAAATCATCCTGTACAAGCATCAAAGATCGGATTACTACCCAAAACATTTAATAATATTTATAATTCAAAACATATAGAATATAAAATGGATTTATATAAAATCAGCATAATACATGTATACAGTCTATATACCGAAAATAAGGTTTACGAGTAAACCTAATCAAATACATCAAAAGCCAGATAGTAACCAAGTAACCCAAAAGCATCTCGGTGCGAAACTCTAACACTCAAACCAAAGAGCTCGAATAAAAGGGCATCACTAACCAAAGGACACATCACTGGTAAGCAAGATGCGGATTAGTTGTCGAAGCCAAAATCTATGCGCCTGAAAAATGAAATCATCCACAGACAAAAATAAAATGGGGGCCATACCCAGTGAGGAATACCACTCCAGAGCTCCTTATACGTGCCTCACAAAGACTATTTTGAAAATAGTTCACAAATACCACGTGCAATATCTATAGATATATAACTATAGACACTATATAGGTAATAGCCTTTCAAAAATCATTTCAAAATCATTCATTCATAAATCAACCAACATGCATGTAGGCATAATAGAAATCATCTCATATTTCAAATTAGAGTTTCATATTCAAAACATATACCAGCGATACGGGACTAAGCGAGCGTGATATGGACTATGCCATAAATCACGAGATGTGTGGACCAGCCATAAATCATGATGAGGACCCGCCTCTATCAATATCAAATCATGTGTCTGATCAGGGCAACATGACTACCGACAACTCTAGTAGCTGGGCTATATCAATCATTGGTATACCAAAGGCTACATGCCTCATAGCACAGGTGTCCCTATATCGAAAACCAAATCATACTATCATATAGTATAAAATCCAAAGCATGCAATCCAGCATGAAAATCAGAGAGAATATATATATAATACATATATATTTCAATTTCAAATAGTTATTGATTATTAAATCACATAACCAATTTATTATCTCAACCAATCCTTAGATTAGTCCATATTCCAAAATATTCTCAACACATCAAAAACCAGTAAATAGGAGTTCAAGACACAGCCAATATGTCTGAAGCTGCTATTCACTCACCTAGAGGTCCAAGCAATATTACCAGGCAAGCCTCACTAGTCGGCGACTGGTCTCGCTGGCAGGGACAAGTAGTTGTACAAGTACAAACATCTCAAACATCAAAATGTGGTATTGTGGCAATACCAAATGCATGATATGCAAATGCAATTGTAGATTTAATTCTACAAAATGACGAATCCAGCCAAATCGTGATCCGCTCAGTCTCCAACAGAACCGAACACTCACATTGGCTCTAATCATCCTTGTGAACATCAATGCAATCTCGAGTTCAACAAATGAACTCAAAATCCTCAAGAATATCTACTTAGAGATTCAGATCTCTACGACCTATAAGGAGAAATCATCAATTTCTCCTAGCCAAACTCAAATCTAAGTAGTTCTAACTCTGATCCAACAAGATGTATCAAAAACTACACCAGATATTCTAAGAAATCTAGCAAAACCCAAAACCCTAGTTTCAATTTGGTTCAAACACCAAATCCCACAAAATCGAAGCTTAACCCACAAGCTTCTGGCTTCAAACAACCATAATCTAACACCTATTAAATCTCATTCCATCATAAAAGAAAAGATTTGACCCAAATTTAAAGTTTATTCGGAGCCCTAGAATGCTCAAATGCAAAGCAAAATAAGGAAATCGGGAGATTAATGGATGTTTCTTACCTCAAAAATTGTTGTAGAAGCAAAAAGAAGCAAGTAGGATCGGAGAGAAATAAATGAGAGTTCTCTGGTGTTTGAGATGAGTTATGATCAAAGAAAGGGTAGGCGGAGGGTATTTATAGACTCATGGCTGAAGTGCCGCATTTCACGAAAAGCTGGCAAGGTGGAACACATCTACGCAAGCTATATGGGTTCGATGTACGTAGAACCATGCTCAACGTAGGTAGCACCCCACGCAACATGCGTAGACAGTAGATCTGGAATCCCCTCGCTCCCAGATCTATAATCTATGTGTGTTCCACCCCATACTGTGTGCGTAGAAGACATCAGCATGCTCATGGTTCATACCTAGACGGTGATCAACGTGCCCAGAAGCTTTGCAACGCACACAGATTATCATAAGCACGTTCACGACCAAACCCAAACCCCGACTACGTGCGTAGTACCTTGTACTGTGCATGTAGATGAACTCCAACGTACATTACAAACCACGCCCGTTCATGGTCATACTTAAGCCTCGTCTGCGTGCGTAGTACCCAGTACTATGCACGTAGATGACCTCAAATGTGTGTTACACACGCGGCTCAACATCCAAACACTCTCCAAACTCCAACTCTTCTCGAAATACTACTAGATTTTGGTTAGAACAAACGGAATATTACAGATTGTGCCTCACCTTGCACAAGATCCTCTATGAAGAAATCAACTCATCAACATAAAGCTAATGACGTTAAACAAGTGCTTCTTGGGAGGCAACCCAAGCTTCTTATGAACTTTTCATTTCTTCATTTGTTTCTTTTATGATTTTTGTTTTAGAATGGGTCGTATTTTCACCTGTGTTTGCCTTTTGTCTACCAATTTTTATATGCTTTCGAGTTCTTGAAGTTCTTACTCTTGGAACAATTACTACTTTAATTCGTTGTTTGCGACATTAGAGTCAAAGGTGGAGTTATCTATTTATATTGATGTTTCGTTTATGTTGTTAATGTTTTTTGTCTTCGTATTATTTTGCAAGGCTTGTCTCAGATTGGACAAAAACAACACCAATATTCAGCTCTATGAACTGTTGTTCAAGGAAGTCCTAGAACTTTTTATTTTGTCTCTTCCAATTTTAATACTTTTGTGCTTTATTATGAACATTGAGGGCAATGTCCATTATTAAGTGTTAGGTAGGGACATGACCATCCTTAATTAGATTCTTGAAATTGTGGCTATGGGTATACATGTTTTGTGATTGTGTAAATGAATTGAGAAGTTGAGAATTTTGAATATGCCTTTGTTACTTTGAGACTTAGATTGCTTGTTTTAGATTAGCATGAGTTTTGAAATTGTGATCAAATTTTTTGTTTTGCCTTGTTCATTTTATTCGACTCATTGACTTGGTTTTTAAGTGATCAATTGAATAATAAAGGCATGTAGGTTATAAAAATAAAAATAAAAAAGAATATAAATAAGAAATCAAGGGTTGCTCGTAACTTACTTGAGCCTAAACCAGAACAAGTACCTGGGGTTCTTAATCTACTCCACTGTCTTTTGACATGAGTATGCAAAGTACTGCCAGAGTAACTGGGGACATTTATAACAACTGAGCAGTTTTCGCGTAAAAAACTTCCTTTATGGTGGAAACTTGAATAAGTGCAAAAGCACAAAATTTGAACCCTTAATTTACTGATTGTGTTTATAGCAAATAAGTTATTGAGTTTTTGGAATCTATGGAAAGGTTTAATTCAATATGAATGTGAATCGTATTTTCCTAAGTTGTCTAATGCCTTACTTTTGACTGGATTGATGAGTTGAATGGGTGTCCAATTCAAATCGAATTATTTGATCATATGTGCTATGACTTGTGTTGATTTGGTGTATCAATTTGAGTTGATTAGTAACTCATGCATATTTGGAATTCACCTCTATTTAGTTTATTTTCTGTATTTAGTAATGTGAGTCACATGCCACAATGGATTGACTTTCTTAGGATGTATACCCTTATTCTATATTTTCTTTGCTTGAGGTCAAGAAAAATCTTAAGTGTAGGGTATTTTGATAAATGCTCATTTATACATATTTGTGTTCTCGAATTCCTATCATTTTGGTTATAACTGAGTTGTAGTCATGGGTTCTGGTAATTTATTTGCTCATATTACGTTTTCAGGTCATATTTTGGTATGTTGATGCATTGGAACATAATTCGACGAAGTTTGAGGCAAGATTGCGCGTAATTGCTTGATTTTGTTAAGACACGGCTTGGAGCTTCAAGACACGGCTGTGTTTAAAGGTTTTTTGTCTGTGTCCTTCTCTGCTTCATAAAATCATGCTCAAAATGCAAGACACGGCCTGAACAAAATAAGACACGGGTATGTCTTTGCCCATGCCTTGGTCTACATGGTTAAATCTGCCTCCAAAATACGAGGCACAGCCTGGGAGTGAAAGACACGACTGTGTAATGCCTTAATTTGCCCGTGTCTTATCAAAACGCATCATTTCGGCCTATTTAAGCTTTGAACGAACCTTGATTGGAAGAAGCCGTCATTTGCATATAAGAAAAGAGCTCTAGAGAGAGAAAGAGTTGGGTTTCAAGGGAGAAGGAGCATATTTCGGGAAGATTGAAGGATTCTCAATGGGTTGTTTCATTCTCTCTTGCTTTTCTTTCATTCTTACTGTTGTATTTTCTGTAATTATGAACTAAGCTTACGTGCATCTAGATGTGATGAACCCTAGGACGAATTTGTGATTGGGTCTTGTTGTTTTATTAATTTATTTGTAAATTGAGATCCATCTATGATATATATATGTTGTTGTTGAATTGATTTTACCGATGTTTTGATTCAACAATTGATTGCATTCATGGGAATCTAGAGATTTATCGCATGTTTAGAATCGCTCATAAGTGGAGCGAGTTGCACGCAAACTTAGAGATAGATCAACGTAAAACTTCTAGATTAAGGTCAAACTTAGTGTGGGAGTTCACAAATTAGTGTTAATGCAAAGTGGGAATTTTAATTAAAAAGAAATTTTGGTTAATCAAGTTGACATTAGAGGTTAATCGACTCGAGAGGGTGGTTAACGTACATTAGGAACTCTTATGGTCCAATAAACAATTGAGTGAGCGAGTGATGAGGTCGGGTTTTGCTTGGGATGTTCTAGGGGGATTCAACATCTGGATGCTATATTTATATTGATTGCTTGGTTCTTGATCTTTTTGTGCTAATGTGTTGTGCATTTGTTTATCGGTACTTCCTTTTGTGTTTGATTAAAACCCATTGAATTGTAGGCTAGATAATAGAGAAACGGCAATTACTAGTAATCGTAGTCTCTGTGGAATACGACACTCGGTACTCAAGTCTACATACTACAGTCCGATAGGTGCACTTGCCTTTTGGATCTCGTGGGTCACGAGACGCATTACCACATCCCTATAGTAAATGCTTTTATTTGATCTTTAGTGTAGAAACTTCATTTGGTCCATCTTTTCATTTTTAGTTTGTTATGAACTACCATTATAAATAAACTGAAATATCTTTAATTAAAATATAATGTTATCTTTGTCTTCACTCCTTGTTGTCAATTGAGATTTATTTCTTGAATTTAGTCTCTATGTAGGAGTGTTATCATAATCAAACCAGTTATTGACTCAGTTGAGGAATTAGTTCACTGGTTCATTGATTTACTCAATTTTTTTAATGAAGTTAGAAATATTAGATTTTTTAGAGAATTTTAAAATTTAGTTAAATATAGAACAAACCAAAAATTGTTGGAAGAAAGAAGCCAATTTGCTGATTGTGACATTTTTTTAATTAATTTTAGAATAGGATTTTTTTTGTTATTTATATAATATTAAGCAATATCTAGCACAAATTTATGATTTGTTTCGTCAAAATTTTCAAGATATTTGACATTCAAAAAGTAATATTTACATTTTTTAATAGGTCGTGTCATTTGAACTTTTGACATGCTGAAGAGTTTTTCTTACAAAATTCAACATTTTTTGTACTTGTTCAACGCAAGTAATTAGTACATTTACAAAAGACAAGATGCAGGGTGTATATATCTTTGGATAACATCCTTGTCATCCTAATAATGAATTCTACTTTTTAGTCTTTATTTTGTCGAAATTACCTTATTTGGTTCCTCTCTTCACTTTTTGTTTTTGGTTATATAATGTAACTGTCATTAAAGAAGCTCAAAATATCCTTAGTTAAAATATAAGGTGGTTTTTGTCTTTTTGCTTTGGCATCTTTAAGATTTAGTATACAATGCAAAACTATAGAACTCTTCTAGATTAACATAATTTTACATTATTAATATTCAAACTATTAATACTTAAAAGCAAAAATTATTGTATTTAAATTTCAGGTTAAGCTGTAACTTCTCTAAAAGAATAGTTTTTTAACAATTTTTCAGTGCTAAATTTTTTGGTGTGCTTTCTTGTCGGAGCCGCTAAGAACATTACAATTGAAATAGAAAACAAATAAACAACTCTTAAAAAAAAATTTTGCTGCTATTTTTTAGGTGTCAAATAAGAGATTATTCAATTAAATTAAGGGTAGTTAAGACTTTTTCTTTTTTAGTTTTCCACATTCATATATATAGATGATGATGGTTTGTCTTTGTGATGTGAGTTTACAACTTGCTTAAGTGGAGCCACTTTAGAATAATGGGCTTCTGAATTGGACACTTCAGCTAGGTGGGTCCAAATTTTTAATGATTTGGAAGGGCTCTTAGCGGATGTCTTTATTGCTAATATTGTAGTACCATTGGAATTTTGCCTCTGTTAAAATTCAATAGTACCTTGCTTCTGAACAGATTGATCAAAATCAAAATCTTCCTTAATTTCAGGATTTGCATTCAATATTTCATCTCTATTGTCTTGACTGTTACCAGAATAAGTAGTTATCTCCTTGGCCGAATAATTAGCCTTAACAACTGCTTGTTTGCCTTGATTTTCGGCCCCTCGATATATGACCTTCTTTGGCTTGGACTTCTTTTTGTCCTTTGCCTTATTCTAGTAATTCATCCTACGATGAGAGTGCTTTGCAACCATCCATGCACCTACTAATTACATAAGTCAAGTCGGACAACTTCTAACAGTGATTCTTCTGGTTTCCCTCAAGTATCTAACTGAATGATTGATGATGTATCATCAATGTCATTATTCTTCTTAATATTGGGGTAGTGTTCTCTTTTATGTCCATAACAGGAACAATTAAAACAAATTAAGTACAGACCCTCATATTCTAGGCGATGGATACATAGCTGGAAATAGAAATTGGATAGTAGTAGCTCTCATAAATCCACTTTTACACTGATTCTTACATTCTAGCCCTAAGCACCAGTCAGGGTATTCTCGTCAACCACAATGTATTACCTAGATGATTCCCAAGTCTCTACAGGAAAGATTTATTTTTTGTTAAACTAGAGCAGATGGAATTATAATCCAGACAACTACCTTATGAAAACCAAGAATCTCAAGATCAAGTGATGCCTACCAATAATCCAAGGGCCATTGAATAGTGCTTTCTCATAATTATCCTTATTAGAGGATTTGATGATATGAAATTCATTTCGTTGATCAGTCAATTGCGCTGTTCCTTTGAGCTTCTGAATATGTGGGAGGCATTTCAAGATAAATGAATAAGAAAGGTGGTGGCCTAGGATTTTGATGACTAATGCATCTCTTCATGGTTTACACATCTCCCGATATTTATCACGCGTGACTCTGATGATCGGACATCCATTTTCTTCCTTATCATCATCAGGTTCCAATAACGATCCACCCCTATCAATATCATCGACAACATTCCCCGAATTGGCCATGGCCTTAGTCGTCAAGGTATCTCTAAAACAGAGCTTGTGACTTTTTGGGCTCTTTGATTTAGGTTCTTGATGTTTAGTTATGAAGAATGATCATCAACCTTAATTTTCACATACTATGCCAAAGGACATTCGTTTATTCCGACGTTAACCCTTGCTCCATTTGTTGTGCTTCAAAGCTCATGGAGATTGGTAGCATCTATTTCTTAGCCACTTGACTAGCAAAAGCAAAGTTGAGATAAAATTAGTAAATTGACAATTTCTCATAGTTTCTAAGTTAATTTCTATTGAGTTGAATTGATTTTCTTTGTGATATGTTGAAGCTATCCAAGTAAAATATGGGCTAAGGCAAAATGGGTCGAGTCTTGTTGTTTTAAATGGGTTTTAGGGTTAGGGTTGGTCTACTTGACTAGAGCTCTTGTAAAACCTATAAATAGGTGGCTTGGGTAAACATATGCAACCTAGAGTGCATGTGTGCCGTCTTTCAATAGTGAAATAGAATTGATTACTCTCTCTGCCCATGGATGTAGATCAATTTGATCGAACCACGTAAATCTTTGTTTTCTTGTGTGATTGCTCTCTTTCATATTTCGCATATTCTATTATTTTTCCTGACAAGTGATATCAGAGCTCTAGGCATTTGTTGATTCAGAAACTCCTAGGTTCAGATTTGCAGAAATAAGATGCCTTCTCACAAATTCAAGACTGAGAAGTTCAATGGCTCGAATGATTTTAGTCTATGGAAGTTGGAGATGAAGACTCTTTTGGTTCAGCAGAAGTGTGCAAAGGCGATAGAAAGGGGAAGAGAAGTTACAACAGAATTGACAACGGTGCAGAAGATTGAAATTGTGTCGAGGACAAATGGTGCGATTTTTTTGAGTTTGGCTAATGAAATTTTAAAAGAGGTAGCAAATGAGACTACGATAGTTGGCTTATGGAAGAAGCAGGAAATCAAGTACCAAAAGAAATCCCTAACAAATAGGCTTTTTCAGAAAAGGCAGCTCCATACCTTGAAGATATCATAATGTATACAGGTAAAAGATCATCTTCACAACTTTAACTAAATTATATTAGATTTGCAAGATGTTGGTGTTAAAGTTGAATAAGAGGATAAGCCTATGATTTTGTTGTGATTTTTTCCTACCTCGTATGAAAATTTTGTGGATACTATGATGTATGGTAGGGATAGTATCTTGATAAATGATATTAAGGATGCTCTATAGTCTAAATAATTGCAAAAATTGGTTTTTGGTTCTAGGGAAGGCAATGTGGAATCTAGGTTAATTGTGAGCAAAGGCAGGAGCATCGAATGAAATGGTGGAGGATGTAGTAAGTTGAGTTCCAAATTGAAGTCTACATTAAGATGCTTTCACTATTAGGAGAAGGGGACACTTTAGAAAGAACTATCCATAAAGGAAGAAGGAAAATGGACATGGGTCGAATGGTAATGTGCAGGATCTAGTAGCACTAAGTAATTTTAAAAAATAGGATAGGTCTGACAAAGGAGAGGGAGGTGATGTTCTGACAATCAGTATAGCTAGTTGCATAGAAATTTGGGTACTACGTACTGGAGCTTCTTATCATATGACTTATTCATGGGAGTTGTTCACTACCTTTAAGGAGTGGAATGACAATGTAAAGTTGGGAGATGATGGGAAGCTGGGTGTCAAGGGTAGTGGTTCAATACATATCAAAATGTTTGACGGAATGGCTAGGACATTGGATGTCTGGTATGTCCCTGGACTGCAGAAGAATTTGATCTCTGTGGGTATACTAGATAAGAATGGGTACACATTCTCTGAAAGTGTTGGAGTTCTTAGGGTGTCTATTGGTGCTCTTGTAGTGATGAAAGGCAAATTGCAACATGACATTTATACATTGATGAGTAGTTCAATGTTGGAAACGACGACGGTGTCGAGCATAATGGCAATTGATCTTGTAGAGAAGAAGGATAGCAGTACAGAGTTATGGCATCGAAGATTAGGGCATATGAGTGAGAAGGGACTATCCATTTTAAGTAAGAAAGGGTTATTAGATGGTGTTGAGACTGAAAAGCTGAAGTTCTGTAAGACTTGTATTATGGGTAAACAACGCAAGGTGAAATTCAACATGGGTAGTCACACTACTAAGGATGTTCTTGAATACATTCACTCTGATTTATGAGGTCCTTCTCCGATGGAGTCTCATAGTGGATCCAAGAATTTTGTAATGTTTATTGATGACTTCTCTTGAAAGGTGTGAGTATATTTTCTGAAATCAAATGATGAAGTGTTTGGGAAGTTCAAAGAGTGGAAGACTATAGTGAAAAAATGAACCGCGAAAGTAGTTAAGACACTGGGAACTAACAATGGGCTTGAATTCTATAATAGAGAATTCGAAGATTTCTGTAGAAAATAAGGTATAGTAAGGCATTGCACTGTACAACATACGCCACAACAGAATGGAGTTGCATAATGGATGAATCAAACACTTGTACAACGTGCTAGATGCATGAGGATAGACGTTGGCTTATCGAAGCAATTAACATTGCAACTTATTTGGTAAATAGATCACCATCGAATGCAATTGATTTTAAGAATCCTCAAGATGTATGGTCCGATAAACCCTTTAATTATTCTAGCATAAGAATATTTGGATGACATGCTTATGCTCATGTTAGTAATGACAAACGAGAACCTAAGGCAGTTAAATGCATATTTCTAAGGTATGCGACTAGGGTGAAAGGTTACAGACTATGGCGTACTAAAAACAAGACCCTGAAAGTTATGATTAGCATAGATGTGACCTTTGATGAATCTGTTATATTTGTCTAGAGGAAGGAGTTTGGTGATCTTGTAGGGAGTAATAAATCAAATCTGATGGCAAACCAGAAGGTGGAGTTTGAGGTTGATGCTCCAAAGAAGAATGGTGTGACCTGAAGAACAGCCTGAGATCGACCAGAATGATTCAAAGAGCATAGCAACAAGTAGACAAAGACGAAAATTTGAAGGCCTACGAGGTATGTGGATTGTGTTAGTGCAAATATTACTAATCCTGTTACTTTTGCCTTAGCAGTGACAGAAGAAATTGAGAGGAACTCTGGTCGTATAAAGAGGTGGTGAAAAGCAAAGATAAAGAAAAATGGATAAGCTCTACGGATGAAGAGATGGCATCCTTGCAGAAAAATCAAATTTGGGAACTTGTGCCTTTGTCGGAATAGGAGACACATGTTGATTGTAAATGGCTTTACAAAATAAAGGATGTAATTTTAGATGATGAACCACCTAAATTCAAATCAAGCTTGTGGCGAAGGATTTTTCACTGGAGGAGGGGATTGACTACAATAAAGTGTTATCACCAGTTCTATAGGATAAACCATTCGAGTCCTCCTAGCCATGGTAAGCATTTTTAACTTGGAGCTACAGCAACTTGATGTTAAAACTGCTTTTTTTGCATAGGAACCTTGAGGAGGAAATTTATATAAAATAACTTGAGGGATTTGTTGATCCTAAAAAGTCTGATCATGTGTGTTTGTTGAAGAAGTCACTTAGGCAGTGGTACAATAGGTTTGATGCATTTATGATCTCTCATGAGTTTGTGTGAAATCAGAATGATAACTGTGTTTACTTTGAGACACTGCCTGATGGTTCATTTATATATATGTTGCTATATATGGATGATGTGTTGATTGCAACTAAGAACCAGGCTGAATTTGACAAACTGAGACAATTGTTGAGCATTGAGTTTGAGATGAAGGATTTATGTGTAGCCAAAAAGATCTTAGGAATGGAGATTTGGAGAGATAGAGATATAGGGTTGTTGTATGTATCGCAACAAAAATAAATTAAAAGTTACTGCAGGCTTTCCATATGGATCACTCTAAACTGGTGAGTACTCCATTGGCTCCAACTTTAAATTGATCATAGTACATTGTCGAGCACTGTTGAGGTGGTGAAGTATATGAAGAGTATGCCTTACTCGAGTGTGGTTAGTAGTTTAATGTATGTTATGGTGTGCACTAGACCGGATTTAGCTTATGCAGTTATTGTTGTAAGCAGATTTATGGGTAATCCTGGTAAAGCTCACTGGAAGCTATCAAGTGGATTATGCGATATTTAAGGGGAACGAGTAGCATGTGTTGCTGCTTAGTGTATGGGAATGGCAATATTTCAAGTGGATCGGTTGGCTTTACTAATTCTAATCATGGAAGATATCTCATGAAGAGAATGTCATTAGCATGTTGTATTTTCACTCTCTTTGGATGTGCTATTAGCTGTAGAGCATCTCTACAACCAACAATTGCTCTGTTTATAACTAAAGCATAATACATGTCCTTGATTGAAGGGGTGAAAGAAGGTATATGGTTAAATGGTTTCATTGATAGTTTGGGTTTGAAATTGACAAAGCTTATTATCTATTGTGTTTCTTTATTCATAATGTGATCGAAGAAAAGTTATTCTCCAATGAGAATGTTGGCAAATAAGGCAATCCTGCAGATATGTTGATTAAGCTAATCACTACAGGAAACTTCAAGCATAGCTTGGACTTAGTGAATGTTCGCAAAACTTGAGCTTAATGCCCTTTGGGGCATGGTAGAGAAGTAGTTCTATGTTCTAAATTGAAAAAGAAAGAAAACTCAATTCAATGTGGAGAATTGTTGAGTTGAATTGATTGTCTTTGTGATATGTTTAAGATATCCTAGTAAAACATGAGCTACGACAAAATGGGCTGGGTCTTGTTATTTTGAATAGGTTTTAGGGTTAGAGTTGGTATACTTGACTAGAGCTCTTCTAAAACCTATAAATAGGTGGTTTAAGGAAACATATGCAACCTATAGTGCATGTGTGTTGTCTTTCAATAGTGAAATAGAATTGATTGCTCTCTTTGCCCATAGATGTAGATCAATTTGATCGAACCACGTAAATTTCTGTTTTCTTGTGTGATTTCTTTCTTTCATATTCCGTGTATTCTATTGCTTTGCCTAACAATTTCTAAGCATTACATCCTTAAAAGTAAAAAAAAAAATCAGATGGATACATTTAAGCTATTTCTAAGCACATTTTTTTATAATGATGAGAAAACAATTATTAAAACTAAAATAAACACCAAAAATCAACTGAAAGATTAAAATCTAAAATATTTTTAAGTGAAATATTATATTTAATTGAAAAGTATCATGTCATTTAATATAAAAATGATAGAATTTAAACGAAAATAACATATAATTAATATTAATTTATCATGAAACTATTCTAAGTAAACCTGCCCCCTGAAATTTTATTCCAAATTATACAAAACGGACACACAGTACAATATTTTGAGCAATACCATAAACTATAGTTCTGCAACAACAAAATTTGCGCAACCAGAAACTAGCTAAGTTGGGAGGCGAAATTGGGAAGCCAGGAGGGCCAGTGTAGAGCGATTTGGGTCTTCATTTTGTTTCAGTTAATTTCTTGTTTCAGTCGTATAATTAATTTCTTGTTTTTTGACTGGAGTAGGAGGGGGAATTTGAACCCTACCCTCAGCCGAAGGTAAATAACGATCATGACGTGCACCTGTAACATAACACATGAAATGTAGTAATTAGCCATTTCAAAATAAAGAAACACAATAAAAAAATGGAATAGTATTTTAGCATAATGTTTTGCAAAAAAATTCTTTTGTTCTTTTCTTTTTCTTACATTGGCTCTTATCAAAAATTGAACATATCCTCAATTTTTAGAACATGAAATAATTTCAGTACTAATAAACAATAAATTCATTGATTTTCATAAAATGAATTTAATTTCCTTGCTGCTAGGCATAATATTAGGTTCTAACACTAAAAAAAAAATTTCCATTCAAAAACTAAACATAAAAGAACAACTTGTATATCTAAAACTATATTTGTTTGAAAAGTGGAGTCAAGGAAGCCGCTCTATTTATATGAACCCGCTTCCGTAACTAAGAATCAACTCCATTTTTTTACACTCTGTTATCATTAAGTTATAATTCAAGAAGTGCGTCTTTAACATCTATTTCCAGCTATTGTAATCTTTAATTCTTTCATATGCACTTTGGGTTGCTCTCTTCTATGGAGAAAATAAAGTTTTTCTTTGTTGAAGTCAAAGTATGGGGTCTAGATGCAACGTTTTGGCCAGTAAACTTCTCGGCACTAGTTGCATCCTTATAAAGAAGGTTGTTTGCCACTCTGGCTAGATCTGTTTCGCTTTTGCTTTGTTTCCTCGCATTGGAAGATAGTTTGATTATCATTAATGGATTTGAAGTTGTAGTGGTGGGAATCGCCAAGTCTTGGAGCGAGGGAGTTCACACCGGCAAATTTTCCAGTGAAATTCAAGTTCTTCATGGAAGCTGTTTACTTCTAGGCAGGATATTCTCTTCCGTTTATAGGCTAGGCTATTGGCCCTTATAGCGTATTATTTGTTATAAACCCAGGTTTCTGGGCATTAATAAATGATTAGGTTTAACTCCCTTATGGGCTATATATGCTTTGTCTTTCAATCCTTTCGAAACTTTTGAATCTATTAATGAAAATTTGTATCTTGCCGAAAACCCTGCATCACTTAGTTTCCGAAAAAGAAAAAACACCACTTTGCAAAAGAAACACACACACACATATATGGTCAACAATTGTCGCTATTTAATGACCATCCGATTTAAAAGAATAGATGATTAGAAATTAGTTTAAGTTGAATAAACTTACATCTAGTATATGTTGATCTTTTCTCTATACACACATACATACATCAAGAAAGAGGAAGAATTGTACGCTGGTGACTCTCTCTTACCTGGCGATTTACAAGAGGGGTCTCCATACACTAGTCCTTAGTCATTGGCGGGGCTAGAAATCGAACAAGGTAGGGTCGGTACTACCAACACACGGATGACGACGGGTGACGACGTGGAACGAAATTCCAATTCCAAGGGCAGAATTGGGATTGGTGGTGGGACCTCCCTCCGCCACTGTCCTCGGTGTGTCCCTACATAAACCGTCACCACCATCAAGTTATAATTTCATATTTAGAACTAATTATACATACATAGATTGATTTACAAAAATAAAGATTGAATAGAACCAATTGCGTTCTAATCTACGAGTACCGACTCCATGTTTTGCAAACTTGCAATGAAGAAAATTGATGTCAGTCGAAAAAAAAGTTTACCAACAATAGTCAAGGAGAGAATTTAAGACCTATTTTACGTGCACCAACTCCATGCGGTTCAATGAAGAAAATGGATGTCAAAACCAAGCAGCAGAAGAGAGGAATAATTAGTGCTTTTCTTAGCATTCCTTTTTTTTTTTTATGAACAAAACGAAAATATTCCTTGTTTTAAGTACCATTGTTTGTGTATTATACGACGTATATACTGCAAAATAACGCGGCCGGGGGAGGGGGTGGTTTAATTTTCAACAAAGGCTAATTATTAACAATCATGTCAAAAATGTGAATGAATATAAATGGTCAAACTTCTTCCTAAATTTCTTCTCATAGTTCAATGAATTGGAGAAATTACATGCTCATCTTCGTAATTGTAGATGGTAAAAAACTGCTTTAGTGTCTTGTCACGAGGATGAATGGCAATAGCAAATTGAATTTGTTGATCAATATTTCAACGTTTTTTGATGTGAATGTGCCTAAACCACTAGTTAGACTGAAAAGTTTTCCATGCAGCATTCCGCAGTGCGAATGGGGGATTAAATGGCAATTTGAATAGGATTCTATTTTAGAGCTGATTTGCTTTGATCGATTTAGAATGTAGTATTGCACTAAATGTGTACATTCAGTGAAATATTTGTCATTTAGTTTGTCAAAATTAATACTAAAAGTACACATTTGATAAAATTCGACATGTTCCAAATGTCTTGTTTTCGTGGAATTTGACATACAATAAAAATAACTCGTATTTAGAAAACGTGAGCTTTTAATATTAGTCATCTTTTTCATTGTTTAACCTATTCATTTCGCAATAATCCAATTCTACTCTTAAATTAATTCATACCTGATCAAATTTATTTTCATATTCAGTATTAGAATTGATTATCTAATTAAAATTTAATTAACTTATCAGTCAGTCTCAAAAGATGTCCAACTTTCTTTTGGCCCACAATAGCCGTCAAACCCACTAAGCCACTTTACACTCACCAACTATTTCTATACATGAATTCTTTGTCAATTAATGCTACAAATCATACGGAATCTGACAATGGGTGGGCATTCTTGTAAGGAACTTTTGTATATTTTACTCAAAAAGTTATAAAATATTTAGTTATTTATATACAGGCTTTAGTTTCAAGTAATGAGGTTTTGAAGTTAAAAAAGGTTAATTATTATTATTATTTTTTCCTATTCATGAAATTTTTTATTATATGTTCGAAATGGCAATTCAATAGGGGATAAATTGAATTTCTAACTTTAAAAACTGATTTAAAGTTGTTTTGCAATAAACAAAATATTTAAGATAATAAAAAATAAAGTAAGAACAATTTATCAAATTCACTAAAACAATAAATATAAAGAGATAAGGGTTAGAGAAATCAAAACCAATGTTTATAGTGGTTCGGCCCTCTTAGCCTACATCCACTCTTCATGCTTTTCATTGAGATTTTGAATCCACTATAACTTACTTGTTCAATGGATGAAGGCAACCTCTACACACTCTTGCTTCTAAAGTGCAAGATTAAACCACTCAAGTACAACCCTTATTTTTAAAACAAACAAGAAAACTATACCCTCTCTATTACAATGATTTTAGTTTATAAAGAAGAACGAAAATGAAACCTATCACTCTCAAGCAAGAACAGATTTGCAAGTGTGAATGTACTCTTGAGAGATATATGAGTGATTTCCAAATGACGAACAATTGAAGGCTTAATGATGTTACTAGATGATTGCAAGTCGTTGTTCTACCTTGTCTGAAGTCTCTTGTATGTATTTATACCTTTCTAAGTCATACTAGTAGTTGGAGGAGTGAATGTAGTCGTTGTGAGATAGAAAGTCCCTGCATTTAATGCTCTGAAACTCCATATAACTCGAGTAAAACATTACATAACTAGAGTTATCCACTTTGAACATCATGACTTTTGCGTGTATAACACGAATTGGCATTTCCTCCAACTCGAGTTATCCATGAACATGACCGTTGCGATCACTGACTTTTGACATTTGAACTCTGATTTTGTCAGTCCTAGGTATAAGTATTTTGTCTCTAATGATAACTCGAGTTAGTCTTCAAGCTCATGCTTCCTGCTTAAATGTCCAAGTATCAAACCCAATTATGTTCATCATCAAAACACAAAGGGATCCAAATGTTAACCACCCTTAGTTCAACATTTATTAAAGTATTTTTTTTACTTATTCCTAAAACATATTAGCAATTGCTAATGGATATATTGTCACTACCTGATATCGGACCATGACCGGCGTACGAGGCAAACTGAACTATAAACTCGGCTCATCACGCACAAGTCCCAGAAGAATATAACTTCTACCCAATTTAACAAATACATTATCATACATATAAAAGTTAATAAGTCTAACATAATATAAATTAATCATTTGCAAATAAAATCCGTTAACAAAATAACAATCTATACCAACTACCCACAAGTATCCCAGTGTGGAGCAACTACCAAAATAGATAAACTAAGACCTGAACAAAAGCGTACTCAATGCTACCTCAGAATACCTCACTGAGAGCTTAATGCAGAAAGGCCACTACTAACAAAATCACCTGAAAAAATGTTAAAGGGAAGGGGTGAGAAAACTGAGTGAGGAAAAGACACTCCAGATCGCCTCTAAAACATCACATAAACTGTTTTGAAAACGTTTTTAGAAAATACCACATGCATGTATATAATCATGTACTATTAGTATACACTTATGTTAGTTTTATGCCCTAGTCCAATCATGTATACATTGTCATTTGGTTTATTTAATAAAAAGAGGTATTTTATTTCTATGAAATATTATTTGTTTTATGAAGATAAAACTTCATGAATGGTTTATTTTTTCTTATGTCATTAAGTGTGTGACTTGATAGTAAAATCATAAGAATAAAAGGGATAATATTTTAAATGTCCCTAATCGATCATTATCATGAGAATGATAATGAATTAAGATTATTATGTTGCTAAGTGGATAATCACGTTTTACTGATTATGGATATAAGATATCAACTTGGAACATAGATACATGTTGGGGAACATGTATTAAAAAGTAGCTTTCATGCAATGGTAATATTTGAGTCCTCTGACTGAAACTCACTATCGACTCTTACATAAGGAATCACATGTTTTGACTTAGTTAAACATTATCCGTAACAGGGTAACAATAAAGGCTATAATTGGATATGTCATAAATCATGTAGATGAGTGATAGTGAGAGTGATGGATTTGTTCCTCTTATGAAAAGTGATATCTCTTGGCCACTTGACAAGTAGAATTGATGAAATGTATGCATACTCAAATGAATTGATTAAGGGGTTTATCAATATCATTTGTTATATAAATATAATTGAGATCAAGAAACATGCTAAGAAATATAAGGTTGAAATGTGACCATGTCTTATGCTTAGATTAGATATTGTGAGACAAAATGACTACATATCACATTTTGGGTTGCCATAATATATTACTAGATACAGCTTATGAAATTTAGGCCCAAAGGTTTTGGACAATGTCCATTGCCAATTTCGAGTGGGCTTATTGGGTCACACACAAGAACGAATTAGATTGGTTACAAAGGTTCTCTCTTTGTAGTAATTGAATTATTAAGATGATTAATTTAATTTAATCAATAATAATTCAGGGTTTTATTATTTATGTGTTAAATAAGATTTAATACATAGTTCATTAATGTAATGGTCTTTTAATATGAATCACCAATTATCATGGTTATAATTATTTAATTATGTGTGACATAATTCGGCCCTTGTGAGTGATTTATTTTATGATAATGTATCATATAATTAAAAGCTCAATAACATTAATGAAGCCCATGTTGAAATTCAACAAAACCTAACCTAATTAGGAGTGAGAAAATTCAGCAACTCAACCTAATTAGGAGGGAGAAATTCGGCATCACCTTTTCTATTTTTTAGGAGTCTATTTCCTTGTGTGACAAGGATGAAATTCAACACATGCACTAACTAATTAAGAGTCAATGACTAATTAGGAGTTTTATTCTTGTATGACAAGGAAAATAAAACCCTAATATGCATGTGACAAAATTAATTAGGAAGTGTTTATTCCCATGGGACAAGAAAGGCAAACCCTAGTATGACTAGATAGGACTTCGGCACACACTCCTTCCAGAATAGGATGAGGTCGAATTCTTGGAGGACAAGGAGGGGAATTTCGGATTCCTTTATGCACCTATTTAGGTCTCCTCATATGCTTATAAATAGGGTGCACTCCTTACTATTCTTTTCATGGGTTGGCCGAATTTGTGAGTACCACTTACAAAGAGAGGAAATTGTTTGGTGAGTTTTAGAATATAGATTCCAAAAGGGTGCTTGTACACTGCACCAATCCGAAGAAAGTTTATTTGTGTCGATACCTCTAGACACGTTCGCGCAAAGGCAACGTGAGATAAAAAGTGATTGGGTTTTGAATACTAATAGCTACACCAACACCTCATACGATCAAACATTCAAGCTTTGGATCTAAGGTAGACCTACTAACCTTAATCATATATATTGATGCGCATGGGTCCTTGGTGGAATTTAAGGCTTAAAATTTTTGTTATTTTCGCTGCACTATTTACTTATGAATGTCATAAACTATCCACAAATTCCAACAACTCATATACATGTAGCTAGTAGTTCAAAAGTTCATTTCAAAAACGTTTGCACAGATGACAAACAACATACAGTCGGGCCGAATGTTTAATATAACGAAAGACAGATAAGGCATACTACATGCATACATACAGAATCATATGGCACAAAAGTATACAGAATTATATATGTTACTATCTCTCTATCAGTCACAGAACTAATAGGTCTTAAAATCACTGATCATACACTTGTATTATATTAGAACTATGTTGACAAAATCATATCAGAATAAACTAGCAACCTTAAGAGCCTATGCAATACCTGGCTCAAAAGGGCTAATAGCTGACAGCTTTAGGGGAGCTCAAATAGTACCCAATCACCTAAAGGTTCTCAAAAATGGAACAGACAGAACTAATCAAATGGTACATCCGTGAGCATTGTAGTCCAGGGGCTCCAACACGATATACCCCACCAGACTCCAGAACAATATACAACGGGGGAATGAGCAATAAAATAGATAAGGGTCGAAAGTCAAAAATAGAATCGAATATGGACTATTGCCACCAGAATTGGAATAAAAATGTGGACTACTGCCACCAGAATCAGAATAGATCACATGTGTTTGCACTAGACACACATGTTACCATGTTACCCTAGTAAATATGCCTTCCAAACCATGGTATACCAAATGCTATGTTTATCCTGTAGCGTAGGTGTCATAGATCGGAATAATTTCTAGTAAATATATATAGAAACCACAAACGCAAAAGCAGACAAGTAATTGTGGATGCACCACTATCACACATATAATACTCAAAAGATAGATCCTTATTACACTAATAACAATACGTAGACATATATATAATAGTTAAACTGGCAGATAAAATGACCGTTGAACCTATTTTATCCTACTAGAATACAACTCTATTGGTGTAAGTAAAATAAAGGTGAAAAATAAAATGAAATAAAATAAACAATTTTATCAGAGATTGGACATATAGAAGTAGACAAATATACGATGAAGACAAATATCTATTGATCATATCATCACCTACCAGATGCAGATATATACATAATAAATAGGAGACGGGCATGCATATCAGAAGGTTTATTATGAAAATAATAATATACTAATTTCCAGAAAGACAGAATTCTCATTCTAGAATTACCACATAATTCATATTATTAACTAGCCAAATAATTATTAGTCATATTACATATTATATATAGACACATAAACAACATATAAGTTGCAGAAGAAACAGCCTATGTGTCTAAAGTTTTCATCTCACTCACCTGTAGGTCTAAGCTGAAAATCTTGTCACGCACCATCAGACAGTGGTGATGTATGCTAAACATACATATTAATTCAAGTATAAATCGATAACATTTTGACCCTAAATGTATTTAATTGTACACGAATTTATTATCTTTTCATCTTTTATTGTAGGGTGATTGATTTGCTTGAAAATTAGTGGAAAATGATCCAAAAGAGTTGTAAATGGAAAGGCCCCGAGCGAGTGCAAGAAAAGAAGAAGAAAATCAAGTTTTGGTGGCAAAGGAAAGTGTCATGGCCGTGGAATCCAAACCCCATGGCCGTGGCACCCAAAAATATCTCATTTTTTAAGACAGTAAAGTGCCACGGCCGTGGCATTCAAGCACCACGGCCGTGGCACCCCTGGAACTCAATTTTAGCATGTGACATAAAATACAAAAGTGTGGGGACCAAGGCTCATTTGAGGGCATTTTTTGAGAGACTTTTCCTAGCATTTGTGGGGGACCTTGAGGGCTATAAATACATTTCTTCCACACCAATTTGGGCATCCTTGAAAGAAGCACACTTCACCACAAATCTTAGAGAGAGAAAGACGATTCAAGAAGAGAGAGAATGGGGGTTCCTTGAAGAGACCTATGGTCTTGGAAAGGAAATCCTCTCATCTTTTGTTTTCTATTTTTCATTTTATGTTTGGTGTTGTGGTTTTTATTTTAAGGTTAGTTTAGATTTTTATGTTTGATTTTGAGTTGTAAGCCTTGATTGTATTTATGAATGGATTTTGATTTTTGCTACCTTATGTTCTATATCTAAAGTTTAGCTTCAATGTGCCTTATGTTCCATATCTAGATAATGCTTTGGATTTGATTTTGTGACTTGTATTGATTGAATGATGTTAAGCTTAGCTACCTCAATGTTGTTTTTGACAAGCCCAAGTGACGAATAGAGAGATAAAACTTGGGTTAGGTCAACAAGCATAATGTTAGTGTAAGCCATAGCCCCAAGCACATTGTTTTCGAAACCATTTATATTTGATATATATGTATGAGGCATTTTTCATCCTGTTTCTTATTTCTGTGCAAATTTAATTGGATGAATTATCCATTTATAGTGGTTCTGATTAAGTTATCAAATATGATTTGGATAGTAAAACCTTAATCCGTAAAAGAACACTATTCTAAAAAACCATAGTCAATCATTGTCATGGGAATGACAATGAATGAAGACTAGTATGCACCTTTTGAGATGATCTTGCTTTATGGATCATAGGATATGAGATATCGATCAGAGTACATAGATATTTTTTAGTGAACAATGTATTTGGATTGATC